>JAVSCE010010018.1:0-30832 GCA_032199065.1 Smutsia gigantea
AAGAAAGGCAATCTTACCTCCCTGGACTTTGTTGAACTGTCCTCCTCTGGAAACAGAAGGCAAATATAACAGAAAAATCCACAATACCAGGTCCACCTGACCCTCCTGGACTAGTCTGTCTGGGTGTAACCTGTCAGGAAGCGTAACATTTAACCAGCTTGACTATTGGTTCCTCCTCATGGGAAACATTTACTCACACACCCTTTTCCTTAAAGATAAAGATATCGTTTTTTTTTTGTCACCCTCAACAGACTGCCCCCACCCCACAGACTTTTTATTCCCACTTCTCATTATGCTTTTGAACAAAATCTTTCATGTTCTTTTCCTTTTCTAAGTCCCCCACGTGCAGTTACACTACCCAGGATTACCAAGGACAGCAAGTCCCAGAATTACTGATTTGGAAAGAAATCTCCGGAAGGATTCTCACTGATGTTGATATTGGCTTGACTTTCAAAAGCAAGACTTGTGTCTGTCAGGGACCTGATGTCCAAAGGGTGCCCAAATCCTAACCTCTGAGCCTCATTGTTTCTATAAGCATGTACCTCACAGACATTAAAATACAACAAGGTGTCTGCCCTACATGGGCTCACAGGCTAAGGAGCTCTCAGGTTAAAGAATAAATAGCATTAGCCACATCTAATTTGCTTCCCAACCCATCAATTAAATTTTTTTAATATAATTTATTTTATTATCATTAATTTACAATTACATGTGCAATATTACGATTATTAAACTACCCCTTCATCAGGTCCCCCCCACCAACCCCATTACAGTCACTGTCCATCAGCATAGTGAGATGTTATAGAATCACTACTTGTCTTCTCTGAGTTGTACTGCCCTCCCCGTGCCCCCCCAACATTACATCTGCTAATCGTAATGCCCCTTTTTCCCTCTTATCCCTGCCTTCCCGCCCATTTTCCCCAGTCCCTTTCCCTTTGGTAACTATTAGTCCGTTCTTGGGTTCTGTGAGTCTGCTGCTGTTTTGTTCCTTCAGTTTTTTTCTTTGTTCCTATACTCCACATATGAGTGAAATCATTTGATACTTGTCTTTTTCGGCTTGGCTTATTTCACTGAGCATAATACCCTCTAGCTCCATCCATGTTGTTGCAAATGGTAGGATTTGTTTTCTTCTTATGGCTGAATAATATTCCATAGTGTACATGTACCACATCTTCTTTATCCATTCATCTACTGATGGACACTTAGGTTGCTTCCATTTCTTGGCTATTGTAAATAGTGCTGCAATAAACATAGGGGTGCATCTGTCCTTTTCAAATTGGGCTGCTGCATTCTTAGGGTAAATTCCTAGGAGTGGAATTCCTGGGTCAAATGGTATTTCTATTTTGAGTTTTTTGAGGAACCTCCATACTGCTTTCCACAATGGTTGAACTAATTTGCAGTCCCACCAGCAGTGTAGGAGGGTTCCCTTTCCTCCACATCCTCGCCAACATTTGTTGTTGTTTGTGTTTTGGATGTTGGCCATCCTCACTGGTGTGAGGTGATATCTCATTGTGGTTTTAATCTGCATTTCTCTGATGATTAGCGATGTGGAGCATCTTTTCATGTGCCTGTTGGCCATCTGAATTTCTTCTTTGGAGAAGTGTCTATTCATGTCCTCTGCCCATTTCTTAATTGGATTATTTGCTTTCTGTTTGTTAAGGTGCATGAGTTCTTTATATATTTTGGATGTCAACCCTTTATCAGATACGTTTTTTATGAATATATTCTCCCATACTGTAGGATGTCTTTTTGTTCTACTGATGGTGTCCTTTGCTGTACAGAAGCTTTTCAGCTTGATATAGTCCCACTTGTTCATTTTTGCTTTTGTTTCCCTTGCCCGGGGAGATATGTTCATGAAGAAGTTGCTCATGTTTATGTCCAGGAGATTTTTGCCTACGTTTTTTTCTAAGAGTTTCATGGTTTCATGACTTACATTCAAGTCTTTGATCCACCTTGAGTTTACCTTTGTGTATGGGGCTAGACAGTAGTCCAGTTTCATTCTCTTACATGTAGCTGTCAAGTTATTCCAACACCAGCTGCTGAAGAGGCCGTCATCTCCCCATTGTATATTCAAGGCACTTTAATCAAATATTAATTGACTGCATATGTTTGGGTTAATGTTTGGATTTTCTATTCTGTTCCACTGGTCTGTGGGCCTGTCTTTGTGCCAGTACCAAATTGTCTTGATTACTGTGGCTTTGTAGTACAGCTTGAAGTCAGGGAGTGTAATTCCCCCTGTTTTATTCCTCCTTCTCAGGATTGCTTTGGCTATTTGGGGTCTTTTGTGGTTCCATATGAATTTTAGAATTATTTGTTCCAGTTCATTGAACAAAGCTGTTGGTAGTTTGATAGGGATTGCATTGAATCTGTAGATTGCTTTAGGTAGTATAGCCATTTTGACAATATTTATTCTTCCTAGCCAAGAGCATGGGATGCATTTCCATTTGTTAGTGTCCTCTTTAATTTCTCTTAGGAGTGTCTTGTAGTTTTCAGAGTACAGGTCTTTCACTTCCTTCGTTAGGTTTATTCCTAGGTATTTTATTCTTTTTGATGCAATTGTGAATGGAATTGTTTTTCTGATTTCTCTTTCTGTTAGTTCATCATTAGTGTATAGGAAAGCAACAGATTTCTGTGTGTTAATTTTGTATCCTGCAACTTTGCTGAATTCAGATATTAGTTCTAGTAGTTTTGGAATGGAATCTTTAGGCTTTTTTATGTACAGTATCATGTCATCCGCAAATAGTGACAATTTGACTTCTTCTTTACCAATCTGGATGCCTTGTATGTCTTTGTTTTGTCTGAATCCTGTGGCTAGGACCTCCAGTACTATGTTGAATAACAATGGAGAGAGTGGGCATCCTTGTCTTGTTCCCGATCTTAGATGAAAAGCTTTCAGCGTCTCGCCGTTAAGTATGATGTTAGCTGTGTGTTTGTCATATATGGCCTTTATGATGTTGAGGTACTTGCCCTCTATACCCATTTTGTTGAGAGTTTTAATCAGGAATGGATGCTGAATTTTGTCAAATGCTTTTTCAGCATCTATGGAGATGATCATGTGGTTTTTGTTCTTCTTTTTGTTGATGTGGTGGATGATGTTGATGGATTTTCGAATGTTGTACCATCCTTGCATCCCTGGGATGAATCCCACTTGATCATGGTGTATGATCCTCTTGATGTATTTTTGAATTCGGTTTGCTAATATTTTGTTGAGTATTTTTGCATCTACGTTCATCAGGGATATTGGTCTGTAATTTTCTTTTTTGGTGAGGTCTTTGCCAGGTTTTGGTATTAGAGTGATGCTGGCTTCATAGAATGAGTTTGGAAGTATTCCCTCCTCTTCTATTTTTTGGAAAACTTTAAGGAGAATTGGTGTTATTTCTTCTCTACATGTCTGGTAGAATTCAGAGGTGAATCCATCAGGCCCAGGGGTTTTGTTCTTGGGTAGTTTTTTGATTACCAATTCGATTTCATCACTGGTGATTGGTCTGTTTAGTTTTTCTGTTTCTTGCTTGGTCAGTCTTGGAAGGTTGTATTTTTCTAAGAAGTTGTCAATTTCTTCTATGTTTTCCAGCTTGTTAGCATATAGATTCTCATAATATTCTCTTATGATTCTTTGTATTTCTGTGGGGTCCGTCGTGATTTTTCCTTTCTCATTTCTGATTGAGTTTATGTGTGTAGATTCTCTTTTTCTCTTAATGAGTCTGGCTAGGGGTTTATCTATTTTGTTTATTTTTTCAAAGAACCAGCTCTTGATTTTATTGATTTTTTCTATTGTTTTATTCTTCTCAATTTTATTTATTTCTTCTCTAATCTTTATTATGTCCCTCCTTCTGGTGACTTTGGGCCTCATTTGTTCTTCTTTTTCCAATTTCAGTAATTGTGTCTTTAGACTATTCATTTGGGAATGTTCTTCCTTCTTTAAATAGGCCTGGATTGCAATATACTTTCCTCTTAGAACTGCCTTTGCTGCGTCCCACAGAAGTTGTGGCTTTGTGTTGTTGTTGTCATTAGTCTCCATATATTCTTTGATTTCTGTTTTGATTTGGTCGTTAACCCATTGATTAATTAGGAGAGTGTTGTTAAGTCTCCATGTATTTGTGAGCCTTTTTGATTTCTTTCTAAAATTTATTTCTAGTTTTATACCTTGGTGATCTGAGAAGTTGGTTGGTAGGATTTCAATATTTTTGAAATTACTGAGGTTCTTTTTGTGGCCTAGTATGTGGTCTATTCTGGAAAATGTTCCATGTGCACTTGAGAAGAATGTGTATCCTGTTGCTTTTGGGTGTAGAGTTCTGTAGATGTCTGTTAGGTCCATCTTTTCTAGTGTGTTGTTCAGTGCCTCTGTGTCTTTACTTATTTTCTGTCTGCTTGATCTGTCCTCTGGAGTGAGTGGTGTGTTGAAGTCTCCTAAGATGAATGCATTGCTGTCTATTTCCTCCTTTAATTCTGTTAGTATTTGTCTCACATATGCTGGCGCTCCTGTGTTGGGTGCATATATATTTATAATGGTTATATCTTCTTGTTGGACTGTCCCCTTTATCATTATGTAATGTCCTTCTTTATCTTTTGCTACTTTCTTCGTTTTGAAGTCTATTTTGTCTGATACAAGTACTGCAACACCTGCTTTTTTCTCTTTGTTGTTTGCATGAAATATCTTTTTCCATCCCTTCACTTTTAGTCTGTGTATATCTTTGGATTTGAGGTGAGTTTCTTGTAGGCAGCATATAGATGGGTCTTGCTTTTTTATCCATTCTGTTACTCTGTGTCTTTTGATTGGTGCATTCAGTCCATTTACATTTAGGGTGATTATTGATAGGTATGTACTTATTGCCATTGCTGGCTTTAGATTCGTGGTTACCAACGGTTCAAGGGTTGCTTCCTTACTATCTAACAATCTAACTTAACTTTCTTGTTAAGTTATTGTAAACACAGTCTGATGTTTCTTTCTTTCTCTCCCTTCTTATTCCTCCTCCTCCATTCTTTCTATAATAGGTGTTTTATTCTTTGCCTTTAGTTAGTATTTGGATCCTCTGCTTTCTTTGCTATGATTTTATTTTCTCTGGTGACATCTTTTTAGCCTTAGGTGTGCTTCCATCTAGAGCAGTCCATTTAAGACATCCTGTAGTGGTGGTTTAGGAGAGGCAAACTCTCTTAACTTTCGTTTATCTGGAAATTGTTTAATCCCTCCATCATATTTAAATGATAGTCATGCTGGATACAATATTCTTGTTTTGAGGCCCTTCTGTTTCATAACGTTAAATATATCATGCCATTCTCTTCTGGCCTATAAGTTTTCTGTTGAGAAGTCTGGTGATAGTCTGATGGGTTTTCCTTTGTAGGTGATCTTTTTTCTCTCTCTAGCTGCCTTTAATACCCTGTCTTTATCTTTGATCTTTGCCATCTTAATTATTATGTGTCTTGGTGTTGTCTTCCTTGGGTGCCTTTTGTTGGGAGATCTACGAGCTTCGGTGGACTGCGAGACTACTTCCTTCCCCAGCGAGGGAACGTTTTCAGCAATTATTTCTTCAAAGACACTTTCTATCCATTTTTCTCTCTCTTCTTCCTCTGGTACTCCTATAATGCGAATAGTGTTCCGTTTGGATTGGTCACACACTTCTCTTAATATTCTTTCATTCCTAGAAATCCTTTTATCTCTCTCTGCCTCAGCTGCTCTGTACTCCTGTTCTCTGTTTTCTATTCCATTAAAAGTCTCTCGCATCTCATCCATTCTGCTGTTAAGCCCGTCGATCGCTTGTCTGATTTCTGTATTGTCTTTCCTCAGTTCCTCACTTCCTCCCTCAGCTCTTGCACATTTCTCTGTAGGTCCATCAGCATGGTTATGACTTTTATTCTGAATTCTTTTTCAGGGAGGCTGTGCATTTCCATCCCTTCAGACTCCCTCTCTGGGGTTGTCTGGTTGATTTTGGTCTGAACCATATTCCTCTGTCTTTTCATGGCTGTATAATTGGTCACTGATAGTTGCCACGTATGTCAGCTGGGCTCTTTAAGACTTTAAAAAGAGAAGAAAAAAAAAGAGAAAAAAAGAAGAAAAAAAAGAAAGAAAGAAAAAAAAAAAAGAAAGAAAAGAAAAAACAAAACAAAACAAAAAAAACAAAAAAAAATGCCCACCGGACATAGATTCTGTGGGAATGCTCTAGGTGGCGCTATTGCCCCACTATTCCACAGCTGTGACTGTGCCGCTCCGCAGGGCCCTTTATCACTCTGGCAGGGGTGGGAACGAATAGGAGGCTGTTGATCTCAGTGAGAAGTGTTAAGTATGGCTACGCTTCCTCAGTCGCCAGCTAAGGCGTCTGAAACTCCCCAGGACTCCCAGCCTGCTGGGCTGAGTGTGCTGGGGCGATCCGGCTCCTCCGCTGGGCTCCTGTCTCTTTAAGACCGCTGAAGAAAGCGCGTGCTTTTTTTTTTTCCTTCCCGGGAGCCGGCTGCAAGTACCCTGGCGCGTTCCCCGCTCAGATCCTACCCCTCTGTCTCTCCAATCTCCGCTGCACTGCGCAATGTGGGTCGGCGCTCCCCGCGCAGATCACCGGGGCTGGCTACTTCCCGGGGTGTACTTCCACTCCCTCCCGGCTCTGAATCCTCTCCTCCCGCCGGTGCGCTGGGGTGGGGGAGGTCTCGGGTCCCTCCAGGTCGCGGCTCTGTATCTTACCCGCCTCTTGGGGTCCCGAGTCCTCTCGGGTGTAGCTGCACGCTGTGCGCTTTCCTGTGTATTCTCGTCTCTCTTTTAGGAATAGATGTATTTTCTGTGTTTTCGTAGATAAATTTAGTGTTGGGAGGAGATTTCTGCCGCCCTGCTCACACCGCCATCTTCCCGGAAGTCCTCCTCAATTAAATTTTTAATGAGTTATTGTTATTTATCAAATCCAGGACTATTTGATTCCTTTCAATAGACTGCAGTTCTCTCGTGAAATCCTCCATGTTTTCACGACCATATTAATAGCATTTATTTTAAAATCCATGTTTGATTAACGCCACTGTCTGGATCACTCTGGGGTTATCTTCTATCATTTTTCTCTTTTAGGTCACTTACTGTTTATTTATCCTAGAAAGACTAATTGATTTTGGTTTTTATGCCAAGCACTGCTTATAAAAGTATGTGGAGGCTCTGTATGGCATCTTTATCCAGAGGGTTTCTTTTCTTCTGGTAAGCAGAAGAGTACCAGGAGGCCATTGTTATCCAGTGAAGATAGCTTATCTGTTACTCAAGAGTGTTCGGGCAGTAGGTAGTCTTTTGTGCTTCTGGAAGACAGCTGCCCAGTATCCATCAAATCTAAAAGTGATTATTCTTTGATACAGCACTAACTCTGAAATTTCCTCCAAGGAAATAACAATTCAAGAGCATGAAGATGATAGTTACCATTCTACGTTTTCCATTGAACTGCTCTTTAGAAGACACAAACTGGACACTCATCAGTAGGAAACTGGTTAAGACATGATACATCTACACACTGGAATGCTGCATAATTAAAATGTTAGAGATCAGTATTGACAGAAAATGTTTCCCACATATTAATGAGTGAAGAAAATCAAGTCACAACACAGTATGCCTATTATCCTAGTTTTGTAAAATTCATCTGTATCCATATTCATAGATATCCTCAAAATGTTTAATAAAATTTGTGTGTGTCAGCGGTGTTACCCATTTTAGTCTTTCTGCATTCTTTTGCATAAAATTTTCAGGCATTATTTTTATTTTTAGAAAATAAATCTAATTTTACTCTGGGGAAAAAGAAATTCTCCAGAACACCAATGCATGATTAAAATCATAACTCAGTTATGAGTTAGATGTGGTATACTTAGGAAAATGCCAAGCCTCTATGTAACTGATAGAAGAGGTTTAGCAAACAATTGCTTTAGAAGTGGATGTGCTATAAGAAAGGTACCAGAGCATAAATTCTTTAAATAAATTTCCTTTCAGTGGGTTGGAATGAATGTGTGAATCAACTCAACCAGAAGGGCAAAGGAGAGGGAATCACAAAAGAATCAATCCTGATTAATTTTTCAAACAGGCCTATGCCCTGCCCTACCTGTATGGATTTTTTAATTATCACACCAATTAATCCTCCTTTTGTCTCAATTACTTTGATTTGGGTTTTCTGTTTCTTACAGCTGAAACTATCCTGATAAAAATAAATATAAGCTCTAGAATCTAGCAGCCCACCAACTAGCAGCCCACCAACCTAGTATTTGGTAACAACACAGAGCATTACCAGCCCTGGATTCCCGAGGTAACATAAAACTAGAGATATCAGGAAACTGAAGTATCTAGTGCCCTTGAAGATACGGTCCAGGAAAATAAATTGTGGGAAACTGCCCCCTACCTCTAGTAAATATGCACCAAACAAACTCAATACTGCAGCATCTGAGATGTATGGGGTGGTGTCCAAACTCTGGGCCTTAACAGTTTGGTTCTACAACCAAATTTCATGCTGTAATATGTTCCCTTTATCCCCACACCCCTTTCTCAGGAAGCTTTATGGAATTAAAAACAAACGTCCCTTTTTTCAGTCAGTCTGCTCCTATCACAAAAGACCCAGCAGACTTAAGACAGTGAAGCTTACCCTATACACAACTGATGACATGCTGCATAGAGAAAGCCTTAAATGTAACAATACAAATTTTAGCCCATTATTTCTTGAGAAGTGAAGCTGAGCAGAGGACAGGAGCCAGTTGCAAAAGTCGTACACTCAAATTGCAGACTGCAGGATTTTATGTATTTTTATTAAGTGATCATTTCCTTGAATTAATTTTTAAGGCTTCTTCCAAGAATCCATTTCCTCATACAACTTATTTTGACTAATGGGGTTGAGCTCATTAAAATTTTAAAATATCTGTCCTACTTATAATAGTGTTTTCTTCTCCATCAATTTAGACATTTTCAGGGCACCTACTACTTGTTAGGCAGTGGTTAGAGGCCATGGTCATTTATCAGTAAACAAACTTCCTGTCCTCATGGAGCTTACATTCTAGTGGACGTGGATTTTGTTATGTCCATCATTATACTTTAGCTAAAGTACTGACCTTACTTACCATTTTTAAGGCCTCTCTCCTGTATAGATTCTATTGAACATGAAGGTTCTGACTGAAACATACTGTACCATTCTTACAGGGTTTTTCTGTTGTGCATTCTTTTGAGAAATGTGACATTTTGAGCTCTGCTGGAAACACTGGTCATATGCATACAATAGGTTTCCTCCAGTGGAATTTGGATGACTGTAAAAAAAAAAACTCAGCTCCTTCTAAATTCTTAAAACACACTTTATAAACATTTTCTGCTGTGTGGGTTTTACGATGAAAATAAATCTGAATTCTGAAGAACACTTTTACCACACTCATCATGTGTAGTGGACTTATCACCATTATGGACTCTCTGATGAACTTGAAGACATGAACTCTTACTGAAGCCCTTACCACAATCAAAACATTTGTAGGGTTTCTCTCCTGTGTGGACTCTCTGGTGGGCTTGAAGATGTGAGGTCTGACTGAAGCTCTTACCACACATGCCACATTTATAGGGTTTCTCTCCTGTGTGGATCCTCTGATGAACATGAAGATATGAGTTCCAGATGAAGCCTTTCCCACATTCTTCACATTTGTAGGGTTTCTCCCCTGTATGGACTCTCTGATGGGCTTGAAGATGTGAACTCCAACTGAAACCCTTCCCACACACGTCACATTTGTAGCGTTTCTCCCCTGTATGGACTCTCTGATGGGCTTGAAGATGTGAACTCCAACTGAAACCCTTCCCACACATGTCACATTTGTAGGGTTTCTCGCCAGTGTGAACTCGCTGATGGTCTTGAAGATGTGCACTCTGACTAAAGCCCTTCCCACAGGTCTCACATTTGTATGGTCTTTCTCCTGTGTGGACTCTCTGATGGGCCTGAAGGTGGGAAATCTGACTGAAGTCCTTACCACATATGTCACATTTGTATGGTCTTTCTCCTGTGTGGACTCTCTGATGGGCCTGAAGGTGGGAATTCCGGTTGAAATTCTTATCACACACATGACATTTATAGGGTTTCTCTCCAGTGTGAATTCTCTGATGGGTTTGAAGATTCGAGGCCTTCCTGAAGTCCTTCCCACACTCCTCACATTTATACAGCTTCTCTCCAGCATGAGCTCTCTGATGGGGACCAGAAGTCTGATTAAATACCCTGTCACATGCCTCCCATTTGTATGTTTTGTCTCTAGGGTGGGCTCTTTGGTGGGCTTGAAGTTGTGATGTCTGACTGAAGCCCTTATCGCACACCTCACAATTACAGGATTTCTTTCCAGTGTTGTGTACACAGTGAGTATTATGACCTAAGCTATGACTGGTACCCTTCCCACACCTGTCATACCTATACATACTCCCTCCTGGGTGAGTGGGCTCATGAGTAAAAAAAGGGTTCTGATTGAAGCTTTTACCACATAGCTGACATTTATAGGGTTTCTCTTGTATGCTGTCTCCAGGACGAGTTTGCCGATGTGAGCTCTGAATGAAGTCCTCACCACATTCATCATTCCCGCTGCACTTCTCTCCTGTGTGAGCACTCTGGTGAATGCAAAGCACTGAGCTGTAAGTGACGCCTTTCCCACACTCACTACGTATACGGGGCTTCTCGATTAAGTGCAATTGCTGATGAAGTTCAAGATCAAAGCCAAGTCCAAACCGTTTTCCCTTCTCAATAGAAGGCTGCTCTCCTGAGTGGAGTGTACTATGCTGTAATGATTTCTTCATGAGCTCTTTCCCACAATTATGGTGGCAGCAAGCCCTCTTACTTTTGTGTACTTCCTGATCAGCATGGCGATAAGGGGTCTTTCTCATAATACAATGATCACACTTACACAGTTTATTTTTTACATCAATTTGCTGACAACTACTCTGATGATACTGTGATTCTCTCACGTACATTTTCTTCCAGAAATCCCAGATGGTCTTAATTGGAAACTCTTGTATACTATTGGAACTCTCCCCTTGAAGCTTTATTATATAGTTCTCATCCTCAGAAACCTGAATAGATTCTCCAGAATAGCTTCCTGCCCACTCCTGACAGGAATCACCTTGTTCTGGCAATTTGGACCTCTTGTCTTGCAGATTTATTATCAAGTCTTGATTTCTAATTAATTTCTTTATAAATTGTTCCCACATTTGCCAGCGCAGAAGTTCTTTTTGTAAAAGGCACCTTAAGCCTACTTCCTGAAGAGTCTCTATCTCATTTTTATTCCTGTTTTCTGGAAGGATAAAGGAAATTCAGAGGTGAAGGTGAGGACAAATGAAGGTTTACTGAGAGATAAAGATATTTCTTGACCACATTGGGAGACCTTATTCAATGGGTGGAAAGCACAGCATGACTTTATCACTGGTTTTTTCATGCCTTTAAAAAAAAGGAGACGATGAGGGGGCTTCTACCTACTATGTGGTAAGGGGATTCAACTGAACTATACCAAGACTTATGTGTGAGGTCAAAGTTTAAAGAAGAGGCTACAGAGAAACAAAAAGGTATCCCAGAAAGATTTTACAAAGGAGAAACTTTACTTCCTTGTCCATAAGAATGTTAGACATTCTCTCCTCTTTTCTGCAGCAGGTATATAGCTAGTAGAGGATCTACAAAATCCTGACTATTTATAAGTCTCAAAATCAGGATTGCATATCTGTACATGGCCAGCAAGCCAAAAATGGCTAGAAAAGCCTGGGTCTGTTCTTCAGCATTTATAGATGGATCATCATGTGATGTCAAAAGTTCCCAAGAAGAGAAAGAGGGGATGTCCTCAGCAAAAGTGAAAAGAATGTATCTACAAGTACCTCCTCTGTTCTGATAATGAACCTATGAGATGGTAACTTTAATTTAGCCAGTAAGCACACCTGTTAAACAAGCTAGACTTGAGAGAATTCCCCTTCATTTCAATGAAGTCCTAGTATATAATATTCAACTGGTGGACATTATAACTGGAAAAAGAACTAGAAAATTTATTCCTATAATGCACTCATCCTAGGGGAATAAAAATCCTATAATAATTGTTAACACTTAATTTGGCTGAATTTTATGATAAACCTCAATAGCTAACATTATCTTCCAGGTTTTGTAGATATGTATCTGTGCAAACGGAAAGGTACTGTGGTAGCCAGCATACAAGATGATCCCCAATGATTCCTGCCTCCTGGTATCCATATCCCATTGAAGTTCCGTCCCACAACATAACAGGATTTATCCGTGAGGCCAACAGAATATGACGGAGATGACAGTATGTCACTTTGAACTTTAGGTCATAAAAAAATTGTGGTTTCTGCCTTCAACTCTCTTGGGTGTTAAGCAACTGGGGGAAACCAGCTACCATGACTTGAGGACACTAGGGAAGCCCTAGGGAGAGGCCCACTTGGCAAGGCACTGAGGGCTCTCACCAACAACTGTGAATAAGCCCATCTTGGAGAAGCACATCCTTCAGTCCCACTAAGCCTTCAAAGGACTAAAACTCTGGAATCTTTAACAGCAGCTTTATGAGACCCTGAGCCAGAGCCATCCAGCCAAGCTGCCCCCAGATTCCTGATTCACAGAAACTGTAATGTTTGTTCCTTTAAGCTGTTGAGGTGGAGTGATTTGTTATACAGCAATGGACAACTAATACAAGGACCACAGAACTTATACTTAGGTTAGATGTTCACCAGAAGATTAACAGTGTTCTGAAATAATCCTTTAAGCACCCTGGTTTATTTTCTGCTGGTGAGTGGTCAGGAGAAGTAAGGACAGTGAGATACGTAGCACCATTCTTTGTAAGCTTTTGTTTGTAAGAATCATTAAGGGAGATGAAACCCTTTAGTCTGTGCCTCTGTGCAGTGAATACAGGCCTCAAGGATGTTCTTTATAGACAGAGCATGGCACCTAGATACAAAATGCTGGGATATTCTGATGTTTGCCAAAAAATCTTTAAATAAGAGTAATAAGGGTAGGGTATTTGTTCAGCTCTCTGAGGGGTATGAATTACAGAGGTGCATCCATTTGTCAAAACTTGTCAAACTGCACACTTGCTTTGCAAATTTAAATTTTACCTCAATGACAAGAATGTAAAACAAATAAGTCACTTTATACCCTAAAAATTCATGAAGCTGTATGTTTATATAATTTGTCAGTTTTCTGTACTATAAGACATACTTCCATAAAAAGTAGGCCCCAAATTTAAAAATAAAACTAAAGATGTTTTCAAGCAGCTGGGAAGCTACCTATTAATAAAAACCAGACAATAGTAAACACTGGGTTCCTAATCCCCAAGGTTAGGTTTGTACAGAAAAACAAGGGAGCGAGTCAATGGAGCCAGCCTCCAACATTCCTCAATGCAGGAAACTGTCATGCAAGGTGCAGAAACAAGAAAAGAAATGACAAAAGGATTGGAAAGATCACCTCTCTGCTCTGTCCCCACGCCCCTACCACTACTCACAACATCCAACTGATGAGCAAAAAAATTTTCCTGGATTTTTTTGTTTGATTTAGTTTTGGTGCAGGTATGACTGTCATCAGTTTATTAAGCTCGGTATATCTGAGGGATGCCCAAGTTAGAGATAAATGAAGGAAGGAGGGAGTGAAGAGAAGGGGGAATCGAAGGGAATGACAGGTAAGGGCAGAGGGGGGAGGATGTCACAGGACACAGGGGTGAGGCGGTGCTCACAAACAGCAAAGCAGAGCCCACAGGTCAGGACAAACCTTTTCACTACTATTCAAATGGAACCACCTTCCCATTCATCCATTAATCCATTCATTCATTCATTCATTATTTAATGAACATACACTATGTGTCAAGTCTATTACAGGCACCGAGTACACCTCAATAAAGCCAACAGACAGAATCCCTGCTGTCCTGCAGTTACACTCTGGAGAAATGGGGAAAGGAAGATCACAAACAAGTAAAATATAACGTATTAATATGTCAGCTGCTGATTAATGATTAGTCATAACAAAAGGCAGATGAGTATTTTAAACAGGGTGGTCAGAGCAGGCTTCTGTGATGAGCTGACATCTGAGCAGATCTGAAATAAGGCAGGGGGCCAGGAGGATATAAGGGGTAAGAATATCCCAGGTAGATGGAAGAGCAAGTGCAAGGCCTTGAAATAGAAGCACATTCTGCTTGTCCAAAAAATAGAAAGCTGTCCCATGCAGGGAAGGGACTGAACAAAGGGCAAAAAGAAATCAATCCAGGGGCAGGTGGGTGGCCAGATCCTATAGGACCCGTGAGGCCACCATGAGGATTCTGGATTGTACTGAGATAGGAAGTCACAGTAGAGTGAAAACAGTTGTGACATGGCCTGACTTACGCGATCTGGCTGCTGTCTGGAGAAAGGCTGTAGGAAGGCAAAAGCAGGGAGGCATGAGGAAGCTACTGCAGTAGAGCAGGACCCTGAATGATGGGGCTGCTGCGTGGCAGTCAGGAGGGTGGGAGGGGAGCCCTGGCCTGGACCCTGCAAGGGCGCAGAGCTGCATGCCTCTCACCTGAACACCCAGCTCGGGTTTCTGACTCTGTTATCCAAAGCTTCTCTTCTCTCCCCAGCTGCAATATTGTGTCTAATTTGAAGGGTTGATATCCTATGACAAAGAAATGGCACATATATAAAGTGAATACATTCAAGGCAAAACTTTTAATTCTAATACTATAATTTTCATGCATTTTAAGTAAGATTTTTCTCAATTCTGATCATGACCTGTTGTAATAAGCACCTTTCATGCTGTGACCCAGTACACAAACACAAAGATGTGTATCACTGAATCAAGTGATTGAGTGATCTGATCCTAAACATTACCTACTTTTATCACATCTCCTTTCCTGTTTTTTAATCAAAATTTTTGTTGCACTGTGTGCAGTTCCTGACAAGGAGCTATACTATTTCTGTCCTATTTCATGAAACACAATAATGATGTAACTCACCAAGTGATTTTAAACCCCACCGAGATGTCTCAACTGTAATTAAAACAAAAACAAAAACAGACAAAGTATAGGCAAGGTGTCCCAAAGGAATCAGAAATTTAGACCCCCAGGTTTGAGGAAGTGTTTCAAGAGCCCCGAAGTCTTAAACATCTGAAACCAAGACACGCCAAGGAGCTGACATTGAGTTACAGAGGCACCTGTCCTCACCCACAGAGACCAGGTTCCTGAGGTTCTCCAGTGTCACGTCTCGGTACAGCTGCCTCTGGGCGGAGTCCAGCAGCTCCAGCTCCTCCTCGGTGAAGACCACAACCACGTCCTTGAAGGTCACTGCCTCCTGCAACATCAAGCACACGCAACTTCAATCTTACGACCAATGGCCTCTGGAGAGGGGCAGCCCTGAGTGGAGAGGTGGAGAGGATGGGTGGGGGTTGTTCTGGGTGCTGAGGGCCTTGATTCTACCTTATATAGTTTCCTCCTTTTCTCCACCCCCCATGTCACTTCCATACACTAAGTTTCTACAGTCATATATCAAAAGTACATGCAATTAAAAAATAATCCCTGTGTATTTAACTTGATGTCATTTGTGTATATTCCCACAGTAAGTGCCCTAGAACTGTATGTCTTGAGTCATGGGGTATGCACATTTTATAATTTGACTGATACTACCAAACTGTCCCAGAAATGGCAGGTCAGTTTAGTCCCAAAGGAGTCTGATCATTTTTGTCTCTCTGTTCTTACTCATACATTCACTAAGTCTGGGTAATGTCACTTTGTTACAATGTGACAACCCAACAGGCCTTCAATCACCCTTCCTGTGGAGTTATGCAATGGCTCCTCTGTGCTCTCAAGGCATATACCACCTGTGTCCATGTGTACAGTCTTTCATTTCAGAATGTCTGTTTATTTATTAAGTGTATTTATTTTACTGATGTATCATTAATACACAATCTTACATTGGTTTCAAGTATACAACACAGTGGTTCAACGGTTACACATGTTATTAAATCCTCACCCCAACTAGTGCAGTTACTATCTGTCAACATAGGAAGAGGTTACAGAACTTATGGCTATATTCTCCTTGCTGCATGTCCATCCCTGTGACCAACCTGTATTATGATGAAGATTTTTGTGCCTCTTTATCGCCCTCACCCCAACTCTCCCCCATGGTAACCACCAGTCGCTTCTCAGTGTCTATGAATCTACTGCTCTTGTGCCTCGGTTTAAATTCCAAAGTTCTGTGCCTTACAAGCTGCATGACCTTATCCAGACAAATCCCTTAATCTATTTCCTTATCTGTATGATGGCACACATATCAGAACATTCTTATGCATATAAACTAATATATATAAAGTTCTTAGAACTGTACTGTCTAATTCAGTAGCCATTAGGTACATGTGACTATGTAAATTTAAATTACAGGATAGATAAAACAAAAAATTCACTCCCTCAGTTGCACTAGCCACATTTCAAGTGCTCAAGAGCCACAGGTGGCTAGGGTCTACCATCTTGGACAGCACAATATAGAACATTTCCATCATCATAGAAGTTCTACTGGACAGTGCTTAGAACATACATACCTGGTACACAGTAGGTCTTCAATGAATGTTAGCTTGTATTAATAGAATTATGATTGGTAACTATATGATCACATTTTTATATTGATTTAGCCACCCTTTCTTTTGGTTAATGTTTGCATGGTATATCTTTTTCATCCTTTTAATTTCAACTTGCCTATATATTTAAAATAAGTTTCTTATAGACTGTACATAGTTGGGTTATATTTGTTAACCCATAATACCAGTATCTGTATTTTAACTGACAAATTTGGACCATTTATACTTAAAGTTATTCTTATGTTAGGACTTAGTCTTGTCATTTCATTTCCCCCCCATTTTTTTTTTTGTTTGTTTCTGGGTTCCCCCCTGCTTTCCTGTGTGTTACTTGGACATTTCTGGAACTACCTTTTGATTTTTCTATAGTGTCTCTGAGTGTATCTCTTTGTAGTCGTTGCTGTAGGTATTACACTACAAGCATGTAACTTACCAGTCTACTGTTGTCAATATGTTACCAGTTTGAATGAAATGTAAAAATCTTACCTCCCCTTGTCTCTATCCCATTCATAACTGCCTTAAATATGTCTTCTACATACATTTAGAACTACATCAATGTTATGTATGGTTTTTTCAACTGTCAAACATAACAGAAAACCTGAGGAGAAAGTCTACTATATTTACCCTATTTTTACCTACTCCATTGTTCTTTCTTCCTTCCTGAAATCCCAAGCATTTTTCTATTTTCTTTCCTTTCTGATTTGAGAACTTCCTTCAGCTATTTTTTTTTAGAGCAGCTCTGCTGCTGACAAAAACACTCAGTTTCCTTCAACTAAGAATATCTTGATTTCCCTTCATACCTGAAGGATATTCTTACTTGGCTACAGAATTCTGAGTAGACAGTTTTTCCTTTCAGCCCTTAAAAAATAGTGTGCTACTTCTTTCTGGCCTCCAGGGTTTCTAATAAGAAATCTACCTGTCATTTGAATGGTTTCCCCTTACATTTATCATTTCTGATTACTTTCAAAATGTTTTTCTTTCTAACTAACATTCAGAAGCTTAACTATAACATGTATTGATGGATTTTTTTGGATTTATCCTACTTGGGGTTCACTCAGTTTCTTGAATCTATACGTTTATGTCTTTGCAGCATTTAGGAAAATTTCAACCATATTTCTTCAAATAATTCTTCAGTACTAACCTCTTGCTCTTTTCCTCCTGGGAACCCAAAGACATAAACATTAGATATTTTGTTATAGTTACATGGTTCCCTGAGGCTAATTTTTTTTTTCAGTCTATTTTTCTCTTTTATTTATACTAAGTAATCTCTCTCTCTCTCATTCTCTCTTTGTATTCAAGTTCTTTCCTCTGTCTCTTCATTCTACTGTTGAGCCCATTCACTAAGTTTTTTATTTCATTTAGTGTATTTTTTTCAGGTCTAAAATTTCTACTTGGTTCTTCTTTATGGCTTCTACTTCTTTGCTAACATTTTCTATTATTTTCATTTATTTCCAGCATGTATGTAATTGCTTACTGAAATATTTTTATGATAGCTGCTTTAAAATCCACAGCAAAATAGTTGAAAAAAAGAAGATACACAAATGACTGGCACAAGAACAGACTCATAGACCAATGGAATAGACTAGAGAGCCCTGATATAAACCCAACCATATATGGTCAATTAATATATGATAAAGGAGCCATGGACATAAAATGGGGAAATGACAGCCTCTTCAACAGCTGGTATTGGCAAAACTGGACAGTTACATGCAAGAGAATGAAACTGGATTATTGTTTAACCCCATACACAAAAGTAAACTCAAAATGGATCAAAGACCTGAATGTAAGTCATGAAGCCATAAAACTCATAGAAGACAACATAGGCAAAAATCCCCTGAATATAAGCATGAGCAACTCCTACCTGAACGCATCTCCTAGAGCAAGGGAAACAAAAGCAAAAATGAACTCATGGGACTACATCAAACTAAAAAGTTTCTGTACAGCAAAGGACACCATCAATAGAACAAAAAGGCATCCTACAGTATGGAGAATATATTTGTAAATGACATATCCGACAAGGGGTTAACGTCCAAAATATATAAAGAACTTACATGCCTCAACACCCAAAAAACAAATAACCTGATTAAAAAATGGGCAGAGGATATGAAGAGACAGTTCTCCAAAGAAGAAATTCAGATGGCCAACAGACACATGAAAAGATGCTCCATATCACTAATCATCATGGAAATGCAAATTAAAACCACAATGAGATATCACCTCACACCAGTAAGGATGGCCAGCATCGAAAGACTAAGAACAACAAATGCTGGCGAGGATACGGAGAAAGGGGAACCCTCCTACACTGCTGGTGGGAATGTAAGCTAGTTCAACCATTGTGGAAAGCAATATGGAGGTTTTGTCAAAAAACCAAAAATAGAAATACCATTTGACATTGGAATCCCACTCCTTGGAATTTACCCAAAGAATACAACTTCTTAGATTCAAAAAGACATGCACCCCTATGTTTATCACAGCACTATTTACAATAGCCAAGATATGGAAGCAACCTAAGTGTTCATCAGATAAAGAAGATGTGGTACATATACACAATGGAATACTATTCAGCCATAAGAAGGAAACAAATTCTACCATTTGCAACAACATGGATGGAGCTGGAGGATATTATGCTCAGTGAAATAAGCCAGGTGGAGAAAGACAAGTGCCAAATGATTTCCCTCATTTGTGGAGTATAATGACGAAGCAAAACTGAAGGAACAAAATAGCAGCAGACTCAGAGACTCCAAGAAGGAACTAGTGGTTACCAAAGGGGAGGGGTGTGGGAGGGCAAGAGCAGGTAGGGAGAGCGGGAGAAGGGGATTGAGGGGTATTATGTTTAGTATACATGGTGTGTGTGGCGGGTCACTGGGAAAACAGTATAGCACAGAGAAGGCAAATAGTGAATCTGTGGCATCTTACTACACTGAAGGACAGTGACTGAATTGGGGTATGGGTGGGGAATTGATAATATCGGTAAATTTAGTAACCACATTGTTTTTTCACGTGAAACCTTCATAAGAATGTATATCAATAATACCTTCATAAAAAAAAAGAAGATACACAAATGGCCAAAAAGCAGAAGATGTTCCACATACTTAGGCATCAGGAAAATGCAAATTAAAACCACAATAACATGCCATTACACTTCTGTCACTAGAGTGGCTAAAATTTAAGACTGAACATATCAAATGTCGGAAAGGATGTGCAGCTCATTGGAACTCTGACACATTGCTGGCGAGAATGTAAAATGTACAACTACATGGAAAATGATTTGGCAACTTCTTAAGAAGTTAAGCATATAACCCAGAGATTCTCCTCTGAGGTATTTATCCAAAAAGAAAAATAAATCTGTGCTCTTTCAAAATCTAGTATACAATGCTTCTAGAAGTTGCTTTAAAACATCCAAAAACTAGCAACAACCCAAACGTCCATCAGCAGGTGAGTGGATAACCAAATTGTGGTACACCCATGTAATGAAATACTATGCAGCAATAAAATGGCACAAACTGTTGATATGTAACAAAAATGTTATGATGAACAAATGAAGCCAGACACAAAAAGGGTACATACTGTATAAATCCAATCACATGCAACTCTAGAAAATATTAATCTGTAGCAATACAGAATAAACCAGTTGTTGCCTATAGCTAAGGGTATGAGATTGGAGTTAAAACTGGGAAGGGCAAAGGGAACGTGCTGTGGTGATGGAAACGGTCAACGACCAGATTGTGGTAGTGGTCACAAAGGCATCTCTATTTGTGAAAACCGATGAAATGCCTTTATTATATATAAATTACAACTAAAAAAATAATGTTAAAAGACACAATTATGGATTCAAGATGGTGGTGTGAGAGGTGAGACAGAGAACTCCTCCGAAAACCACAAACAGTACGAAAATATAGTTAACTAAAACAACTAACCCTAAAACAGCAACAGGAAAAAAGGCTGCACCAGACTGCATACAGACATCACAAACTGAGCAGACCTCACAAAACAAGGTAACGTACCAAAGCCTTGATCTGGTGGGACCTAGGCTCTTCCCCACCCCAGCTCACTGATGGGAGGAAGACAAATGGAGCGGGGAGGTGGTGGAAGCCTGGGACTAATGAGCACCTAGCCACGGAGATCCGCTTTGCCAGCAGAAACCTATACTGTGTGGTGGTGCTCTGGAGGTTGGGGAGCTGGGACAGGTGGAGTGCCTGAGAGACTGACATTCCAGCCATTAGTGAGGATGGATCCACATCCGGCTGCTCTGTGACAAAGGAAAGGCAGGCAGACTGAGAGGCTTCCTACCAGGAAGAGGGCTGCTGAAGGGGCGGGGTTTACACAGAGCTTGGTGCACGGGAGAAGGGATGGGGTACAAGGTTGTCTGAGTGCGCTCTGCCCAGCAGGTTGGGAACTTTGAGGAGTTTCAGGCACGCCATCCCGAGGTTGGCTGCTCAGCTCTGAAGCCCCCCACTGTGACACGCAGACTGCTGAACCTTCCTCCTCGCCTGTCAGCACCAGCTCGCAAACTGTCAGTCACTGCACAGGCGGCAGGCCAGCCAGAGGGAGGCCCCACCCAAAACAGCTAGAGACGCTGAGCACAGAGGCTTACACCTGTGTGCTTGGCCCACTGGCTGTGATACTGGAGACAGGCACCACATATGGGAGTCAGGAAACAGATCTTTCCTCCCCCGAGCACCAGCTCCGCTCCCCAACGACCCCCAACCTCACTCTCGGGGCTGAGCAGCTCCAGAGACTGGAGCTTCTGGACACTACGGGGCACCACATAGAAATATGAAATGTCAAAAGAACCTGGTTCAGACCAAAATCTCACAAAACCCAGAAAAAGGACCAAATGAAACTGAACTCATTAATCTTCCTGAAAGAGAGTTCAAAACAAAAATCATAAACATGCTCATGGAGGTACAGAAAAATATTCAAGAACTTAGGAACGAATTTAAGACGGAGATTCAATCATTAAGAAATTCCATATCTGAAATGAAACATACAATGGAGGGATTTAAAAGCAGATTAGATGTAGTAGAAGAGATGGTAAATGGAATAGAAATTAGAGAAGAGGAATACAAAGAAGCTCAGGCACAGAGAGAAAAAAGAATCTCTAAGAATGAAAGAATATTGAGAGAACTGTGTGACCAATCCAAACGGAACAATATTCGCATAATAGGGGTACCAGAAGAAGAAGAAGAGAGAAAAGGGGATAGAAAGTGTCATTGAGGAGGCAATTGCTGAAAACTTCCCCAATCTGGGGAAGGAGATAGTCTCTCAAGACAGGGAAGTGCACAGGTCTCCCACCCAACACAGGGACCCAAGGAAGACAACATCAAGACACATAATAATTAAAATGGCAAATATCAAGTATAAAGACAGACTTTTAAAAGCAGCTAGAGAGAGAAAAAAGATCACATACAAAGGAAAACCCATCAGGCTATCATCAGATTTCTCAGCAGAAACCTTACAGGCCAGAAGGGAGTAGCATGATATATTTAATGCAATGAAGCAGAAGGCCGTTGAAACCAGAGTATTCTACCTGGCAAGGTTATCATTTAAATTTGAAGGATGGATTAAACAATTTTCAGATAAGCAAAAGCTGAGAGAATTTACCTCCGACAAACCACCTCTACACTGCATTTTGGAGGGACTCCTATAGATGGAAGTATTCCTAAGGCTAAATAAATGTCACCCAAGGGCTAGACAAGGAGTACAGAATATGATTCATAACATACAAAGAATGGAGGAGGAAGAAAAAAGAAAAAAACAAAGAACCTTTACGTTGTATTTGTAATAGCATACAAAGTGAGTTAAGACTGTTAGATAGTAAGGGAATTACCCTTGTGTCTTTGGTCACCACGAATATAAAGCCTGCAATGGCAATAAGTACATACCTATTGATAATCACCCTAGATGTAAGCGGTCTAAATGCACCAATCAAAATACACAGAGCAACGGAATGGATAAAAAAAGAAGACCCATCTATATGCTGCCTACAAGAGACTCCCTTCAAACCCAAAGACATACACAGACTGCATGTAAAGGGATGGAAAAAGATATTTCATGCAACTAATAGGGAGAAAAAAGCAGGAGTTGCAGTACTTGTATCAGACAATAGACTTCAAAACAAAGAAAGTCACAAGAGATAAAGAGGGACATTACATAATGATAAAAGGGTCAATGCACCCAATAAAGGATTGCCTACATATGTGAAACAAATACTAACAGAATTAAAGGGGGAAATAGAAAGCAATGCATTCATATTTTAGGAGATTTCAACACACCACTCACTCCAAAGGACTGATCAACCCAACAGAAAATAAGTAAAGAGACAGAGGCACTCAACAATGTATTGGAACAGATGGACCTAACGGACATCTACAGAACACTCCATCCAAAAGCAACAGGATACACATTCTTCTCAAGTGCACATGGAACATTTTCAAGAATAGATCATATACTAGGCGACAAAAAGAACCTCAGTAAATTAAAAAAGATTGAAATTGCACCAACCAGCTTCTCAGATCACAAAGGTATGAAACTAGAAATAAAGTACACACAGAAAACGAAAAAGCCCACAAACACATGGAGGCTCCATAAAAGGCTCCTAAATAAGCAATGGATCGATGACCAAATAAAAACAGAGATCAAGCAATATATGGAGACAAACGACAACAATAATTCAACACCACAAAATCTGTGGGATGCAGCGAAGGCCATGCTAAGAGGGAAATATATTGCAATACAGGCCTACCTCAGGAAAGAAGAACAATCCCAAATGAACAGTCTAAACTCACAATCAAAGAAACTAGAAATGGAAGAACAAATGAGGCCCAAAATCAGTAGAAGGAGGGACATAATAAAGATTAGAGCAGAAATAAATAAAATCGAGAAGAATAAAATAATAGAATCAATGAAAGCAGGAGCTGGTTCTTCGAGAAAATAAACAAAATAAATAAACCCTTAGCCAGACTTACCAAGAAAAAGAGTCTACACACATAAACAGAATCAGAAATGAGAAAGGAAAAATCACTACGGACACCACAGAAATACAAAGAATAATGAGAGAATACTATGAAAAATTATATGCTAACAAACTGGATAACCTAGAAGAAATGGACAACATTCCAGATAAATACAACCTTCCAAGGCTGACTCAGGAAGAAACAGAAAATCTGAATAGACCAATTACCAGCAAAGAAATTGAATTGGTAATCAAAAAAGTACTAAGAACAAAATGCCTGGACCAAATGGTTTCACTGCTGAATTTTATAAAACATTTATTGAAGACCTAATACCCATCCTCCTTAAAGTTTTCCAAAAAATAGAAGAGGATGGAATACACCCAAACTCATTCTATGAAGCTAACATCACTCTATTATCAAAACCAGGCAAAGACACCACAAAAAAAGAAAATTATAGACCAATGTCCCTGAAGAACATAGATCCAAAAATACACAAGAAAATATTAGCAAACTGAATTCAAAAATACATAAAAAAGATCATCCATCATGATCAAGTGGGATTTATCCCAGGGATGCAAGGATGGTACAACATTTGAAAATCCATCAACATCATCAACCACATCAACAAAAAGAAGGACAATAACCACATGATCATCTCCATAGATGTTGAAAAAGCATTTGACAAAATTCAACATCCAATGAAACTCTCAAGAAAATAAGTATAGAGGGCAAATATCTCAACATAATAAAGGCCATATGTGACAAACCCACAGCCAACATCATGCTTAACAGCGAGAAGCTGAAAGCTTTTCCTTTAGGATCAGGATCAAGAAAAGGATGCCCACTCTGCCCATTTTTATTCAACATAGTTCTGGAGGTCCTAGCCACGTCAATCAGACAACACAAAGAAATAAAAGGCATCCAGATTGGCAAGGAAGAACTCAAACTGTCCCTGTTTGCAGGTGACATGATATTGTACACAAAAAACCCTAAAGAATCCACTCCAAAACTACTAGATCTAATATCTGAATTCAGCAAAGTTGTGGGATACAAAATTAATACACAGAAATGGTTTGCACTCCTATACACTAATGATGAACTAGCAGAAAGAGAAATCAGGAAAACAGTTTCATTCACAATCACATCAAAAAGAATAAAATACGTAGGAATAAACCTAACCAAGGAAGTGAGACTTATACCCTGAAAACTACAAGACATTCATGAGAGAAATTAAAGAAACCAATGAATGGAAACACATCCCATGCTCATGGATAGGAAGAATTAATATTGTCAAAATGGCCATACTGCCTAAAGCAATCTACAGATTCAATGCAATCCCTATGAAAATACCAACAGCATTCTTCAACGAACTAGAGCAAATAGTTCTTAAATTCATATGAAACCACAAAAGATCCCCAATAGCCAAAGCATTCCTGAGAAGGAAGAATGAAGCAGGGGGAATTATGCTTCCTGACTTCAAGCTCTACTACAAAGCCACAGTAATCAAGAAAATTTGGTACTGGCACAAGAACAGACCCATAGACCAATGGAACAGAGTAGAGAGCCCAGATATAAACCCAAACATATATGGTCAATTAATATACAGTAAAGGAGTCATGCATATACAATGGGGAAATGACAGTCTCTTCAACAGCTGGTGTTGGCAAAACTGGATAGTTACATGTAAGAGAATGAAACTGGATTATTGTCTAACCCCATACACAAAAGTAAATTCAAAATGGATCAAAGACCTGAATGTAAGTCATGAAACCATAAAACTCTTAGAAAAAAACATAGGCAAATCTCTTGGACTTAAACATGAGCAACTTCTTCATGAACATATCTCCCTGGGCAAGGGAAAGAAAAGCAAAAATGAACAAGTGGGACTATATCAAACTAAAAAGCTTCTGTACAGCAAAGAACACCATTAGTAGAACAAAAGGACATCCTACAGTATGGGAGAATACATTCATAAATGACATATCCGATAAGGGGTTGACATTCAAATTACATAAAGAGCTCACACACCTAACAAACAAAAAGCAAATAAGCCAATTAAAAAATCGGCAGAGGACCTGAATAGATACTTCTCCAAAGAAGAAATTCAGATGGCCAACAGGCACATGAAAAGATGCTCCACATCGCTAATCATCAGAGAAATGCAGATTAAAACCACAATGAGATTTTACCTCACACTAGTTAGGATGGCCACCATCCATAAGACAGACAACAACAAATTTGGCGAGGATATGGAGGAAGGGGAACCCTCCTCCACTGCTTGTGGAAATGTAAAATAGTTCAATCATTGTGGAAAGCAGTATGGAGGTTCCTCAAAAAATGAAATAGAAATACCATTTGACCCAGGAATTCCACTCCTAGGAATTTACCCTAAGAATACAGCAGCCCAATTACGATTAGCAGATGTAATGTTGTGGGGGCACGGGGAGGGCTGTCCAACTCAGAGAAGACAAGTAGTGATTCTCTATACCATCTCATTACGCTGATGGACAGTGACTGTAGTGGGGTTGGTGCGGGGGGCTTGATGAAGAGGGTAGTTTAATAACCATAATACTGCACATGTAACTATAGACTAATGATACCAAAATAAATTATTAAAAAAAAAGAATACAGCAGCCCAGTTAGAAAAAGACATATGCACCCCTATGTTTATCGCAGCAATATTTACAATAGCCTAGAAATGGAAACAACCTAAGTGTCCATCAGTAGATCATTGGATAAAGAAGATATGGTACATATACACAATGGAATATTATTCAGCCATAAGAAGAAAACAAATCCTACCATTGGCAACAACATGGATGGAGCTAGCGGGTATTATGCTCCGTGAAATAAGCCAGGCAGAGAAAGACAAGCATCAAATGATTTCACTCATCTGTGGAGTATAAGAACAAAGAAAAAACTGAAGGAACAAAAGAGCAGCAGACTCACAGAACCCAAGAATGGACTAACAGTTACCAAAGGGAAAGGGATTGGGGAGGATGGGTGGGAAGGGAGGGATAAGGAGGGAAAAGGGTTAGTACAATTAGCATGTATAATGTAGGGGGTGGGGACACAGGGAAGGCAAGATAACATAGAGAAGACAAGTAGTGATTGTATAGCATCTTACTATGCTGGTGGACAGTAACTGTTAAGGGGTATGTGGTGGGGCCTTGATAATAGGGGGGTCTAGTAACCATAATGTTTTTCATGTAATTTTACATTAATGAGAGAAAAAAAAAGACACAATTACAAACCACTGAATGGAAAACCATGGAATGGAAAAAATTCTTCCAAACATGTATATCTGACAAAGGACTTGAACTCAGAATATATAAAGAACTCCTTCATTAACAATAAAAAGAAGCCAACTTTTAAAATGGGCAAATGACTTCCAGGAACTTTTCATGGAAGGCATACTAATGGTGAAAAAGCATACGAAAAAGCATACAACATCATTTACCATGAGGGAAAGACAAATTACAATCACAATAAGATGTCACATTTCATTAGAATGGCTAAAATAAAAAAGTGCTACATCACCCAATGAAAGCAAAGACCTACAACTCATACCCTGCTGGGAGGATTGTAAAATGGTACAACCACTTTGGAAAATAGTTTATATTTATATCTACCCTACAAATCCAGTTTTTTCACTTTTAGATGTTTACCCAAGAGATTATGAAAACATATGTTCACAAGACGTGCACAAGGACGCTCACAGAAGCTGTATACATAACAAGCAAAAGATGTAAAACAACCCAAGTGTCCCTCAAAAGGAGATTTTGTTTACCCTCCAAAAGGATAAACAAACTGTAATACATTCATAAAATGGAATACAATTCAGCAATAAAAAGGAATTAATTACTGATATATGCAGCAACATAAATGAATCTCAAAAACATTATGCTGAGTGATAGAAGCCAGACATAAGAGTACATGCTGTATGATTTCATTAGTTATATTTAATTTGAGGACAAGTAAACCTAATCATATGATGACAGATCAGAACAGTAGATGCCTCCCATGGCCAGAGGTTTCCAGCTCTGGGCAAGTTTGCTTTGGATTCGATGAGACCGAATAATGGCAACAGAATGTTGGGGTAAAAGGTCTTATGGCAAGCTTTATTCTCATGATGGCAGGTCAGACGCTAGTATCACATCCATATCACATGCCTGCAATCTGTCTCTGCCTTTGCCTCCACAACACACCAAGAGCACTGGGTGGAGGTCTTTATATACAATAATGGCTCATTGCCAACATATGTATAAGCATGCACCTATGCAGCTGGCCAATTATTACATCATTGCATGTGTGCAGTGGGTAAGTAGATTAGGGTCAGGTGAGGATCCTGGCCATGGAAACTTCCATTTTCCCTACACATGGGTAGGAGACTGACTTGAATGAGACATGAGAGAACTCTGTGGGGTAATGTAAATTACTACACAACTTTCAAAATGAGGTATACAACTGTCACTGATCTGGCACAAGAGCTATGTAAATCCTGTAAGTAAACTGTACTTAATATTTTAAAGCCCCATGCCAAAGTGTCAGAAATGAAAATTTATTCAGAAGCAGAGCAGCGTGTATACTTATTTTTACCTTCTGAAATATTAGACAGAAAACAGAAAATATCTGAGAAGTACATAAAAGAATGATGAATCATAAAAATCTCAAGTACATTAAGTGAAAAACATTGAAAACTGTACATATATTGAGTGTAATTATATAAAATACAGCATGGGGAAAATAGCTGGTTTATAAGCAGTGCAGTAATATGGGGTTTTAAATTTTTTGATATCTCTGAATTTCTGCACTGTTATCTGTGGAATGGAGATGATGTTAAAAGAAAACTAAAACAAAAGCTAAAAACAAAAATAGAACCAATAAAAAAAGCAAGTAGTTGGCACCTAATGAATACCTGCTTTCTTCCTCCTCCATCTTACTCAGGGAAGAGAAAACAGATGCATCTAATTTTTGAGATGAGATAAAATTTTATCTCTAATTTTAAAAGATAAAAATCAAAACTCGGACTTCCGGGAAGATGGCGGTGTGAGCAGGGCGGCAGAAATCTCCTCCCAACACTATATTTATCTACGAAAACACAGAAAATACATCTACTCCTAAAAGAGAGACGAGAATACACAGGAAAGCGCACAGCGTGCAGCTACACCCGAGAGGACTCGGCACCCCAAGAGCCGGGTAAGATACGGAGCCGCGACCCGGCGGGACCCGAGCCCTCCCCCACCCCAGCGCACCGGCGGGAGGAGAGGATTCAGAGCCGGGAGGGAGTGGAAGTGCACCCCGCGAAGTAGCCAGCCCCGGGGATCTGCGTGGGGAGCGCTGACCCACATTGCGCAGTGCAGCGGAGATTGGAGACACAGAGGGGCAGGATCTGAGCGGGGAACGCGCCAGGGTGCTTGCAGCCGGCTCCGGGAAGGAAAAAAAAAAAAGTGCGCACTTTCCTCAGCGGTCTTAAAGAGACAGGAGCCCAGCGGAGGAGCCGGATCGCCCCAGCACACTCAGCCCAGCAGGCTGGGAGTCCTGGGGAGTTTCAGACGCCTTAGCTGGCGACTGAGGAAGCGTAGCCATACTTAACACTTCTCACTGAGATCAACAGCCTCCTATTCGTTACCACCCCTGCCAGAGCGATAAAGGGGCTTGCGGAGCGGCACAGTCACAGCTGTGGAATAGTGGGGCAATAGTGCCACCTAGAGCATTCCCACAGAATCTACGTCCGGTGGGCATTTTTTTTTGTTTTTGTTTTTGTTTTGTTTTTTGTCTTGTTTTTTGTTTTGTTTTTGTTTTTTCCTTTTTTTCTTTTTTTCTCTTTTTTTTCTCTTTTTTTTTTCTTCTCGTTTAAAAGTCTTAAAGAGCCCAGCTGACATACGTGGCAACTATCAGTGACCAAATTATACAGCCATGAAAAGACAGAGGAATATGGTTCAGACTAAAATCAACCAGACAACCCCAGAGAGGGAGTCTGAAGGGATGGAAATGCACAACCTCCCTGAAAAAGAATTTAGAATAAAAGTCATAACCATGCTGATGGACCTACAGAGAAATGTGCAAGAGCTGAGGGAGGAAGTGAGGGAACTGAGGAAAGACAATACAGAAATCAGACAAGCGATCGACGGGCTTAACAGCAGAATGGATGAAATGCGAGAGACTGTTAATGGAATAGAAAACAGAGAACAGGAGTACAGAGCAGCTGAGGCAGAGAGAGATAAAAGGATTTCTAGGAATGAAAGAATATTAAGAGAACTGTGTGACCAATCCAAACGGAACAATATTCGCATTATAGGAGTACCAGAGGAAGAAGAGAGACAAAAAGGGATAGAAAGTGTCTTTGAAGAAATAATTGCTGAAAACTTTCCCTTGCTGGGGAAGGAAGTAGTCTCGCAGTCCACTGAAGCTCATAGATCTCCCAACACAAGGGACCCAAGGAAGACAACACCAAGACACATAATAATTAAGATGGCAAGATCAAAGATAAAGACAGGGTATTAAAGGCAGCTAGAGAGAGAAAAAAGATCACCTACAAAGGAAAACCCATCAGACTATCATCAGACTTCTCAACAGAAACCTTACAGGCCACAAGAGAATGGCATGATATATTTAACGTTATGAAACAGAAGGGCCTCTAATCAAGAATATTGTATCCAGCACGATTATCCTTTAAATATGATGGAGGGATTAAACAATTTCCAGACAAACGAAAGTTGAGAGAGTTTGCCTCTCATAAACCACCACTACAGGATATCTTAAATGGACTGCTCTAGATGGAAGTACACCTAAGGCTAAAAAATGTCACCAGAGAAAATAAAATCATAGCAAAGAAAGCAGACCATCCAAATACTAACTAAAGGCAAAGAATAAAACACCTAGTATAGAAAGAATGGAGGAGGAGGAATAAGAAGGGAGAGAAATAAAGAAACATCAGACAGTGTTTACAGTAACTTAACAAGAAAGTTAAGTTAGATTGTTAGATAGTAAAGAAGCAACCCTTGAAACCTTGGTAACCACGAATCTAAAGCCAGCAATGGCAATAAGTACATACCTATCAATAATCACCCTAAATGTAAACGGACTGAATGCACCAATCAAAAGACACAGAGTAACAGAATGGATAAAAAAGCACGACCCATCTATATGCTGCCTACAAGAAACTCACCTCAAATCCAAAGATATACACAGACTAAAAGTGAAGGGATGGAAAAAGATATTTCATGCAAACAACAAAGAGAAAAAGCAGGTGTTGCAGTACTTGTATCAGACAAAATAGACTTCAAAACGAAGAAAGTAGCAAAGATAAAGAAGGACATTACATAATGATAAAGGGGTCAGTCCAACAAG
>JAVSCE010010019.1:0-14445 GCA_032199065.1 Smutsia gigantea
AGCGATAGGTTTCTGTATTTCAATTTGCACGCTTTTTGACTCTGCAGCAATTTCACTTCTAGAAATCTTCCCAAGCAATTAATTGGACAGGTGTGTGCTTCTGTTTAGAGATGTTCATCATGATATTGTTCACCATAGCAAAATATTAGAAACCACCTAAATATTCATCAGTAGGGAACATTGTTGTAATTGAAGTAATACACATTCATTACATATCTCTGGTAACCATGGAAAAGAGCTATATGACGTATTGTTAAAAGGATAAAGCAGTTTACAAAGAAGTAGTTATAGTGGGATCACATTATTGCAAAAAAATGTAATGTGTGCCAAAGTATAATTTTCAAAACAAAATAAAATCATGACTCATACAGATATAAAATGAACACATGTTAACGATTTTGTTTAACTTATTATTAGTGAAGGAATTGGTAAGATGTCAGAAGAGTCAAAGGAGTATCCAGAGAACTCACGCATTTGTGGATCAGGAATACTGAAATGGAATTTGCAAATGGTTGCAAAAGTGGCTTCTTTAATAATGGGAAAGGGAGTTAACTGCACTTGCATCTTATCTAATTTATTTACTTGTCTCTGAACAAGTATTACTGGGCATTGCTTTCACTTACCTACAACTTACAGAGTTGCAAAATAGTTCAAAGGCAAAGAAAGGTGCAGAGCCACCATACAATAAGAATCAGATAACTTGGAAAGGTGTGTTCTAAAGTTTAGAGCCTAAGCAATGTGTAATTTCCCCTGCAAACAGAAATATTCCTTACGTAGGAATTAAAAACAATTGTTATTTTGTATTTTCTTATGTTTTTCTGTATTTTTCACAGTATTTCTAAAAGAGCATGTAATATTTTTTATAATTGGAAAAAATTAAACCCTACTTCTGTATTGAAAAGTGATTATAAATCATCCTTTCATGTTCTTAGTTAAATCCTTCATCAACAACAAAAGCAATAAATGTGCTGTGAATCTACCGCCTGTAGGGAGCTGTGGTTAGGAGAGCAGGATGGAGGGGGGCCAGAGAATGTGGGGGGTCGACAATCTCCCCTTGTTAACCTGCTATTTCTGGTTGTGCCTCCCAGTTGATTGCTCTGTGTTCAGGCCTAAATTATTCCTACTTGCAAGAGACGGCGATGAAACCAAGGTGTGTTAGCCTGTCAGAGTGGCTTTTAGCTCTAACAGGCAATAAATGATGTGCCAAGACCTTGCTGATGTTTTCTGTGCCTTTTTAAGTTGAGTCAGGAAATGAGTAACTTCCAGGTGGGAGAACGTGAGGAGGACAGCAGCCCTGCATGGGTACCTGAAGGGAAAATGCTTCCCATGACTGTGTGTGATGACAGTTATTAATGAATAGATATTTTCGAGTTCCTATAACTCCCCTTGGGTTAATGTGCTTATTTATAGAACTAATTTGAAAATTAAATAGAGCTGTTTCTTTCTCCAAATTCATAGTTGTAAATAGATGATAAACTGGCTGATGTCTTATATTATTCCGTAAGTATTTGCCTAGGTATCAATTACTGCTTAGAGATGTGTCGTCTTTCTCTGCTCTAGGTGTTTTTCCTCTTTCCCCCTCTCACGCCATTGTGCTTCTGCCTACAGTCCTCACTGCCTTACAGCCTGCCAAGCTGCGGCTCCTTTTGAATGCCAGGTTTTTCTTATAATCCTCATCCTGGCTGATGAGAGATATGCAGAGAAGTTGGCTCGCACATACAATACAGTAAGTATCTTACTGACAGTGCACATGCAACATTTTGAATAACCCTAGAAGGTTATATTCATCGCCAGTTGTATGAAAATGATTAAGATCACATCAATAATTAAACAGCAGTTTCTTGCTCTTCTTTGGTTTAGCTCAGTTATTTGCATGTTGGTGCGAAAATGTTTTGGTTGAATGAATGAAGTAAACAATGTATATTGTTTTTTATTATTTATATCAAGCTATGTTCCATCTTTCTGGAGTAGAGGTGTGTGGCTATGTAAGCCTCCTGCCCTCAGAAGGAATAACTTCATCTATTAGAAACTTGGGGGAGCAGTGTTAACATTTGATTCAGTGGTTTAGTTCTTAGAACACTACATCTCCTACAACGCTGCGTATACTTCCCATGATTTTCAGGGTGCCACTCCCTGGGAGAGAGGGAGCAAAAGGCAAATTTGGTCTGATTTCAGACTAAAACTTTCCAGACTGTGAGAGAACAAGTTTCTGTTGTTTTAAGGCACCCAATCTGTGGTCACTTATGGCAGCCTTAGGAAACTAATACAATGGCCAGTACTTCATAGTGAGGTTCCCCTTTCTTAATGTCTCATACTCCCTGGGCATCTTGTGTCCTTTTCTCATAGCTTTATCCATGTGTTAGTCAAGGTTGAGTAAGGTAAGCTGGAACCACACTAGGTATATTGAGCAGGAAGGGATTGAATATAACAAATTATCTGCTCACCTACTGTTAGAGGAATTACGTAGCAAAAGTCAGGGAAACCTTTCTAGTGTCAAGAACTCAGGAAGTGCAGGGAAGGCAAGAAACCACTACCTGGTATCTTAGCAGCCTTTAGCACTTAAATGGAGTGATTCTCTGGAAGCTGCTTGAAAGATCCCAACAGAACTCTGTACATGACACTGGTTGATGCCCACACATCTGACTCCAGATTCCGCCAGTGGATATGTTTTCTCTCTCTTCCTCTCCCAAATCTCTGTGGATGACTTTTACTGGCAGGATATAAATGCAAGCCTTGCTTCTAAGGGATGCTGGGAAATGTAGTTTCTAGGCTTTCGGCCCCCGTGGCAATGGAGAGAATGTTGAAGGGCAGGGATAGAAGTAAATACAGGGGATGATACTCTGTTTACTCATCTTAATTGCTTTTCCTCCAAACAAGAACAAAAAAATACCTCTCTGAAAGATTGCGATAATAGAGTCATTTACCCCAACGTGTTAAGGACCAATGATACCTTAAAATGTTTTTTCTCCCAGGACTATTTGAACTTTTACAAGATCAAAGATTTAACTCAAAGAAATGAATCCATTTATTTGACACGTACTTGGAACGGGAACTCACTTACAACAGTGTTTCCTGTGGGGTCCTCAGAGATTCAAACACATTTTAGGTAGAAATCTTTACTCTTGAGGATTTTAATCCAGTTTGGCTTTCTCTGTGTGCATGCATTGATTTTTTTAAATTAAAGTGTTTTTAATATGCAATCTTATGTTGGTTTCAAATGTACATCACAGTGGTTTGACAGTCCCCATGATCAACTTATACTGTGAGTGCAAATTACTGTGCCCCTTTATCTGCCTCCCCCTCCCCACCGCACCCGTAACCACTAGTCACTTCTCAGTGTCTATGAGTCTACTGCTGTTTTATTCCTTCTGTTTTGCTTTGTATTTATACTCCACAAATAAGTGAAATATATGGTATTTGTCTTGCTCCACCTGACTGATTTCACTGAGCACAATACCCTCTGGATCCATCCATGTTGCTGCAAAAGGCAGAATTTATTTTCTTTTTATGGCTGAATAATATTCTATTGTGTATATGGACCACAGTTTCTTTATCCATTCATCTGTCGACAGACACTTAGGTTGCTTCCATATCTTGGCTATTACAAACAGTGTGGCAATAAAATAGGGGTGCATATATCTTTTCTTTTTCTTTTTTTTTATTAAGGTATTATGGATATACACTCTTATGAAGGTTTCACATGAAAAAACAATGTGGTTACTACATTCACCCATATTATCATGTCCCCCCCATACCTCACTGCCCATCAGTGTAGTAAGATGCCACAGAGTCACCACTTGCCTTCTCTGTGCTACACTGTCTTCCCCATGATCCCCCCAACACCACGTGTGCCAGTCATAACAACCCTCAATCCCCTCGCCCTTCCCTCCCCCTCCCCCTTGGTAACCACTAGTCCCTTCTTGGAGTCTGTGAGTCTGTTACTGTTTTGTTTCTTCAGTTTTGCTTCATTGTTATACTCCACAAATGAGGGAAATCGTTTGGTATTTGTCTTTCTCTGCCTGACTTATTTCACTGAGCAAAATACCCTCTAGCTCCATCCATGTTGTTGCAAATGGTAGGACTTGTTTCTTTCTTATGGCTGAATAGTATTCCATTGTGTATATGTACCACCTCTTCTTTATCCATTCATCTACTGATGGACAATTAGGTTGCTTCCATTTCTTGGCTATTGTAAAAAGTGCTGCGATAAACATAGGGGTGCATATGTCTTTTTGAATCTGAGAAATTATATTCTATGGGTAAATTCCTAGCAGTGGAATTCCTGGGTCAAATGGTATTTCTATTTTTAGTTTTTTGAGGAACCTCCATACTGCTTTCCACAATGGTTGAACTAGCTTACATTCCCACCAGCAGTGTAGGAGGGTTCCCCTTTCTCCGCATCCTCACCAGCATTTGTTGTTCTTAGTCTTTTCCATGCTGGCCATCCTTACTGGTGTGAGATGATATCTCATTGTGGTTTAATTTGCATTTCCCTGATAATTAGTGATGTGGGGCATCTTTTCATGTGTCTGCTGGCCATCTGAATTTCTTCTTTGGAGAATTATCTGTTCATATCCTCTGCCTATTTTTTAATTGGGTTATTTACTTTTTGCTTGTTGAGGCGTGTGAGTTCTTTATATATTTTGGATGTTAACCCCTTGTTGGATATGCCATTTACAAATATATTCTCCCATACTGTAGGATGCCTTTTTGTTCTGTTGATGGTGTCCTTCGTTGTACAGAAGTTTTTTAGTTTGATGTAGTCCCATGTGTTCATTTTTGCTTTTGTTTTCCTTGCTCAAGGAGATGCGTTCAAGAAATAGTTGCTCATGTTTATATTCAGGAGATTTTTGCCTATGTTGTCTTCTAAGAGTTTTATGGTTTCATGACATACATTCAGGTCTTTGACCTATTTGCATATATCTTTTCAAATCAGGGATTTTGTTTTCTTTGGGTAAATTCCTAGGACTGGAATTACTGGGTTGTGCATGCATTGATTTTTGATTGTTGATCTTCTATTGTTTTTATACAAATACATAAATGAGAGATTCATTCTAGTTAAGTTATTAAATTATTCTCAATTGTCTATTAGTGGTTTTCAATGAGGCAATTTTATCAGCCCTCCTACCAATCGTCTCTCCAGGGGGCACTGTGCAATGTCTGCAGACATTTTTTGTCTTCACAACTAGAGGGGGTGGGATGCTACTGGCATCGACTAGGTTGAGGTCCTGGCTGCTGATAAATATCCTACAGTGCATAGGAAGGCCCCACAAAAAGGATGAGACACCTCTAAATGTTGATAGTGCCACAGTTGAGAAGCCCTGCTCTTCTATGTGGTTGGAGGGAAAAGGGGAGGTAGATCTTTATTATTGTGACCCTTTTCTAACTTCAGGTAATTTTAATGCTGCTGGCATCAGTGTTGTCTGAATGTCCACTCCCTTAACCCCTCCACTGTCCTCTGAGGTAGGTCAGGTGCTGAAAGGTGAGGCCAGTGTTCTCTTCCTGGCCTCTTAGTTCAAAACCGAGGTGTTTTCAGTGTGTCCCCTCCCTTTTAACTGCTCTTTGGTTTTTGTCCCATTCTGAGATCCCCTTTCTTTCAAAGCCTTCTTTGTCCCATAGTGTGGAAATAGCTTGTCCCCAATCCCCTGTTGGGTCTCAGAGCCTCATCACATGTATAGAAAATCTGTTTCTCTTCTCTTTTTGTTATTTCTCTCCCTTTCACCCCTGTCCTTGGCCAAATGGTCTATGTCTTGACATTTTACATGTTCTCATCTTCAGTACATCAGCTGGAGAAAACGTGTTGCTGTAGAAATCTGCTCTTCTTCCCAAACCCAGCCCGCTCACTTAGGTACACTTGCTCTGCTCTGCCCAGGGTACTTATCCTGAATTTGCACAGGTTGTAAGTTGCTCCATTTGTGAATTGAGCTAATTGTATTTATTTCCTTGTTAGCTTAATACTGGAGGAGTCATTTTCTCTGGGTTACTAAAGACTGTAAATTCTTATAGGGCAAGAACAAGGTCCCTGTAAGTGCTCTTTGACCAAATGTGGACATAAAAATCAAGGCTAGTTAGATTCTAAAGACAGGCTTTTTGATGATGAAAGTGATGATACCACAAGCTGGAAGGGACTTTGGAAACCCACAAAGACCATTCACAGTGCACCCAGACAGACTAAATCATCCAAGATAGATGAGGATCTATCCAATTTTCAAAGATTTCCAGAGACGAAAATTTTACAACGTATTAACTACTCAGTTATGAAATGCTTTCCTCTATCTAACCAAAATCTCCTGCTTCTTAAGGAGTCAACATTGTGTACAGATATATAGTAATAAATCTTGAAATATGAGTTAAGATTTTGTTTATATATAAGAAATTTATATAGTACAATTTCCCTTCAAGTTAAGAGGATTTTTATTTTTATCTGAAAAATTGCTAAGGTAGGGCTTTTGGCAAAGGGATTGGAATTCAGAATAAATGAGTTGTTTGAAAAGATGATAGGTTGTATGAGGCAAGGAAAATAGTTTAATTCTTTCTCTAGACTCTCAGCGTGTTGTGCGCAGCTGACATAGAATGCGGGAAGCTCTTTTAAGATGACTCATACATTGGGATGTTTATTTCTTTAAAGGCATCCTCTCTCCTTCTGTATGAAAGTGGTGCATTGTATTGTTGCCTTCGTACCTTCCTACAGGGCAGTGGCTAAGTTATGTGACTTCGCAGAGCACTTTTGTCTACCTCAGCATTCCCCCTTTCACTGCAGAAATGAATTTTCAAGACTTGAGCAATTTATTCAGCAAACAAGAATTGAGCTTCCCTTGTGTCCTCAGGCACCAGGTGAGCTCATTATCGATTCCAGGGAAGAAGACATGGTCTTGGCCTGCAAGGCCTTTGGGGTCAAGAAGAGAATTTAGACATGCAAATCATGAGCTGGAGAAAGGGCTGTGGGCTCTGTGACAGCACGTGTAAGGTACAACAGGAAGTAAGCATGCTTTTCTGCATTCTTCAAGATCATATGACTTTGAACCAAGATAAACCTGGCCACAAGTCGGTCTTTATTACTATGTGATCTTTCTGAATCTCAGAATCTACCCTTGCAAATGGAAAGAAATCATATCTGCCTTAAAAATCATTAAATTATATAAAATAAAATTAAAATGAGTTAATGTGCCTTAAAAGTGCTAAGCAAAGGCCCTGTATTGTATCAGTACTTAACTAATGCTTCTTTCTTTTCTTTTTGATGTTCCAAAACTATCATGAAGGAACTTTATTCTTTTCTTGGGGTGGGGGGTGGTTGCCTCCCTGCATCAAAATTACCTTCCTGTTGTGGGGAATCTCCCAAGCCATGAGTCAGAGCCAACCCTACCATAGAATCTGAAGAGGCCACACACACGCACCTTCCCAGCCTTCCTTGCAACTAGCCGTGGGACTTGTGGCCAACCAGACACACCAATGCCTGGCCTTGAGTGAGCAGCTCATGGCTGGTAGAAGCAGGGGCCACCCAGAATCCCTTATGTGGTGAGTCATATTAGCAGTGGCCACTGTGCCTGTTGGTAGCAGAGACAGCTCAAGTCCACACTGGTGGCATCCACTGTGCAAGTTTCTGTGTCTGTCCTAAGTGGCAGGGTATCTTTAGTGTCCTGATGTGTGATGTGACTTTTAGCCCTGGGGGGCATTTCCGCCAACCCTGGTTCTTGTAATCTTCACAAACAGCCTCCCTGAACAAGCACATTTTCTCTCATTAGTCCCTTTGGAGCTTCTTTGATTCCCATTCTGCTTCTGTTGCTCACAACTGGAACTGTTACAGAAAACTGGAAAACCTGGACTGGATTGCTAACGGAAGAACTAAGGGGCACTTGGAGGTCTTGGAGGGTGGAGGTTTATTTCATACTGGCGGGCTCAGAGGAGAGTGATCTCCAAGGGTCTGAGCCCCGAGTACAGCAGGGCCATGACTTTTATACATTTACTGTAATGTTAGGGGGGAGTCAGCACCCAGGAACCATTGCAGTGGGAGCTATTAGGTGTATTCAGGATGCTAGTTATATTTTAATCCATTTCTGTAAACGTTACCCGGATACCGGATACCGTATTATAAACTAATGGGCCTCCACGACTATGATCAACAAGCTGTTCCATACGACTGAGTCCCGGTTGGAATACATTGTTACATTGTTTCAATCCCAAGCACCCAAGCACCTTGTGATTCCTCTACATTCGGAAACCTTACTAGAAACCCTGTTTCCTTGGCTTCCTTGGCTTCCCACCACACCTGCCAAGAGGGCGAGGGATTTGAGAACTTTCTGAGTATTTCCTTATCAGAACTACTAACTGATACAAATATTGCTGTAAATATCATAATGAGCTGGGTTACACAACGATGTCTCATATGCTTTCACAGAAGGAATGACTGTTCCTTTCTACATTAAATAGATCCTTATAATAATCCCTTTTCAATTAGTTTGCAATTTCTTTTTTTAAACCTTTCTGCATCTTTATTGTCACATGTCATTTCTTATTTGGAAAAAACAAACAAAACAAACCTGTGCCCCAGAGTTTCCATTCTTTTGATGCTAGATCTATATGACAAGGAGATACACCTTGTCTAATTGCCAAAACCTATAATACCAGATGCAGAGAGAAAACAATTCTGACTTTCTGTTTTGGGTGTGAAAAAATGCCTCACTATTCTTCATCAATATTCTATTTTAAAACCTAACTATTAAGCCCCAAAGCTCTTTGCTATAGATAGAAATTTCTTGGTATTTTAAGGCTGTGAATTAGAAAAATGGAGTACCTTTATTAATTAAAAAATGACAGCAAACAGTTAATCAAAGTTAAATCTCTGAGGTTGTTGCATCAGCATTGGCAGTGTAAGCTCTATTATGCTAACCATCATTGGAATAATCATTTTGCTGGTAACAATTATAAATTCAAAATTATAAATTATTAACAACAATTGTTTGCAAGCTGTTTGGAGCCAACAAAAGCAAGCACAAACTGGAGGGAATATGACCCTTCAAAGAAAAAGAGCGTATTAGCTGCGATCCACACTTAACTGGCTTTTTAGGTGAAGGTGCTTCCCAGTTCACATGGCACACAGAAATAAAGCTCAAGCAGAAAGTGGCATTCTAACTTACTGGAAGAGTCAGAGTTCAGATTTCAGGGATGCTGGAAATTGAGAGGGAATATTGGGAATGGGGAGCTTCCAAATCTACATACAAATGCATGGTTGATTCCTAAACTCCACTTGTGCAGGTGTGACTCCGAGGAACACAACCAAGTAGTTGGGAAGTTAAAGACCTGAGCAGAGACTTTACGAGCTGCTTGGTGCTGAGAAAACAGAGATTGGAGTGGAAATCCTTCCAAGTGATAGGGGTTTGGTAAACACTTCAGGGTTTTCATTGGAGCCCAGAGTAGCCATGCTTTAAGTGCAAGTACTGTGTTCCAAGAATGAAGACTATGCCCTTGAAATAAGAACAAAACTGAAATAGACCCATCCTAAGAAAACCCAAAGACCAAACCTCCATGGAATTAAAGTGCCTCTGTAGTAATATAATTGCCTGCTATAACAAAAATTAATACTCTTCAGAGGAAAATAACAGAATTCAGGCTGTATACAATATACCATCCATAATGTCAGTATAATATTATAAATTTCTGGACATGTAAGAGGCAGGGAAATGTAACCAATAATCAAGAAAGAAAATAATTAACAGCTGAAGAGCCACATGTCACCCAGATGTTAGAATTAGCAGACAAGGACTTTAAAATAATTACTATAATATGTCCAAAAATTTGTAGGCAAAGATGGGTACAATGGGTAAAAAGATGAGGAATTTCAAGAGAGTGAAGGAAACTCTAACAATAAAGAACCAAATAGAAATCCTAGAACAGAAAAATCAAAATCTTTGGTACCCTATTCATTTTAGTGTCTTTTCCAATGCCTTTGTGCCAAAAAGAATTGTTTTCACATAGTTGACTATTAATTATATTTAAAAGATAAATATCTTTAATCCATAAATTTGGATTTCTTCCTTTAAATCATGTAAAAATTGGTAGATAAAGCCTTACTATACTGCAATAAAAGTTTACAGTAAATTAAAGTAATAATATGTCTAAGTAGTTTTTGAAAACAGCCAAACAAATTCTTTCAATTAAGCCACTCTGCCCAATTAAGTACAATTGTCTGTTGCATTAACTTACTTATATTTAAAATATAAGGAATAAAATTATGAAAAATTTCTATTTGGGAAATCTTTGGCAAAATTTTGAAATAAGTGGAAGAAACTACAACAATCATGAATCATTCTGATAGGGTAGTTTTGCCTATTTAGACTCAGCAAACTGAAGTAAGTTGGCTTTCAATAAAGTGTTTAATTTGTTGATTATAGTTATTGAATGCAAAAACTATTTGTGAGACTAAGGATCAAAAACCCAACACAATTTAGATCAAATGGACTTTTGACTCTTTAAATTGGTGTGGTTGCTAAAGTATCATGTTTTTTTCAGCTCTTTTATGCATCAGTCCAGTGTATCTTGAATCACTATATATACTGAATATTTCTAATCATAAAGCATTTTCTTAAATGTCTATAATATAATAAGAGGGCTTTAATCTGGAGGTCATAAAACTAAGAGCAGACGTTCCATGTTTTTAAAAAATTTTACTGAATAATAATATATTAAAAAGTGTATTTTTTTAGATTAACTATTTTTTTTGTCAGTCTTATGTTGGATATTTGAAAGAGCAAACCAAAACCCAATACCATGTACTGTCTTTACTTCATCAACGAGATAACTTTACAGAATCCAAAATTAATTTAGGAAGACATCATAACAACAAAAAACTGAATTCCTCTATAATTGAGGACTGTAGACATTTTACAGCCATCTATGTATATATATTACTACATAGACCTTATTTCTATTCTTCCATTGCAAAAATCAGTCACTTCCTGACTTAGCCCAAGTGTAGATTGCCATTTGAAAACTCCTACTATGGCGTGAAGGCTTCAGTGTAGTGGATGGGAGTGCTGGGTGGGTGTGTGAGTCCCTTGAAAATGTTTGCAAAACTTCCTCTACCTGGACACCTTGGTCCTTTTCCAGCAAGAGGCTTCCTAACTTTCAGATGATCATTAGTTGTGTCCTTGATTACAAAAAAGCTAAGAACCCCTACTAATAGTCTTTTTCAGTTATTGACAATGGTGAGTCTTTCTTATATCCTCATTGCTTCTTTTAATAATTGACAAGGGAACTCAGTGTAATGCGATATTCACTTGGTCATTTCTTAGAATCATTTTGCTTATAAAAAATGAGATGACTTTTTACAGTTGCAGATGTTGCTATTTTAAAATATAAAAGTTCTGCGATGTTTTCATGGGTTTCTTTTAGTGACGGTTCTTGGTTTTCTTTTTGTGGTAGTCCTTTGTGAATAATTATTGGCCTGTGACTTTGAGCATATGAATGTATTTATGCCCCATCTTATTCAAGAAAAGACTTAAAACTGTTCCTAAATACATGCGCAAAGCTGTAAAACAAATGTAAGCCATAGAAGCAAGTGTACACTGAACCAGAACAAAAGGAGAGACGCTGTGAAGCTAAGTGTTAGCACAAAAAACATGTGCCTCAGGCAGCTTCACATTTGCTGGACATGCAATTCAAAATTGGACCAATCTTCCTAGTAGTCAGTACAAAGGGGAGAATAACTGAGTTAGAGTGGGAAAGAATGAAGTTCAGCAAAACTAGCTTGAACCAGCACAAGCCAGCGTGACCTGGTTTGAAGCCACCTGGATCTCACATCCTCCACCCCCCATGCCCTGCCATGGTGGAGGGGTTGTGACCACCGTTCCCAGGGAGCCATAGTGGGACAGAGCACTCAGAGCACCGTCCCTACCTTCCCCTCCTGGAGCCCGGGGTGTCCAACCCTCCGCCCTGCTGCCCTCTGTTCTACAGTCTCATCAGTGGCTGTCTTCCTCCCTCCCTTGCATTCTTCTCCGTGTAAATAGTTCCTGAGCCCATTCTGGGTGCCACGGTCTCTGCTGGGCACTGGGGATAGAGCACAGTGAGGAAGGGAGCCCCTGAGGAAGCTGACCGTCGTCCTGAGAAGTCAGCAGTAACATGCGGTGTGAAAAGTGACCTACTGAGGGAAACACAGGGGCCTCTGGGAACGGGCCTCCACACTACCGCGTGTTTCTGTATGAATGATTGGAATATTTGGCAAAGAGAAATCCACGTATTTAAGTTACTTTTGGTTTGCATTGACTGGTGCTGCTGGAGCCTGAGAGAACCCCAATTTAAATATGTACCACGAATCTGACTGGGAGTGTGGGGTATGGAGTTGTAAGGAACATTTTCTGAAGGGGCTGGCCGGGCAGAAAGGGTGGCCAAGGATGTCCTCATCTTTCCCAAAAGATGGGCTACTAGCTTCCGAACTTGCGCTTGCAAAGAGCTTGGCGTGCTCCCAGTGAGCACGGTCTGATGCTTCGGAGACTCTGCAGGTAGTCGTCATGTGGCAGTGCTGGAACCCTCCGCTCACACACACAGACAACACACGAGCTCACAAGGGGGGGAGCAAAACCAGACAACCTGCAGCTTCAATTTAGATGTACGAGAGAAAGTGACAGCCTTAACATGCGCCAAATTTAAAGAGACAACATTCAACGGTAAGTTGTATTTTAAAATATCAAACACTGAAATGTTAGACTTTCAGAAATCTGAAGGTTTTAAAATGTCAAAACTAGGCATTAAAAAAATTCCACAGATATAATTTCAAAGTGACAAAATGAAATAGAATATCTCACTGAAAGGTACTTTTGTTAAAATAAAGGTGTTTGATTTCAGTGGGTGACTGTTTCAGTGCTCTGGCATTTATTCTACCTTCTCAGCAAGGACCCAGGAGAGAACAGCAACCTGTGATATGACAGAGCTGGAGTGACTGGCATGTCTGTAGTTCTCATTAACAGGATTGACTCCACCGAGCCGAATTGTGCTGGTGGCCGGAGCCTCTGGCTGCACTTGTATCTTTGATAAGCAACTCCATGAGGAGCTCTGGCAAGAAATGGTGGTTCATAAGATTGGGCAATGCAGCGCCCACCTTCTCTAGACTTGGAATGTGGCTCCTGCTTTCTGCTGCTGTAGCTGCCAAGTCCTCCCCTCCCTTCCGCTCCACTTGGCTTACAGATCTGTTACCAGCCCCCTGAGCTCTCTGGTGTCGGAGAGAAGCCTGTGCATAGCAGAAGGATTATTTACAGTAACTTTGCTTTTAACCTTCATATTTAGTTTACGACAGTTACACTGCAAAACTCCTAGTTTTTCTTATGTTTTGAAGTTTGTGAATAAATCTTATTCTCCTTTTAAATGTAGTAAAATAAAGACAATCGTCTTCGCATTTTCTTTGCCTAACACTTAATTAATTCATGTCAAACAAATTATACTTATTTAAATAATCAGACCCATTTTTGAAGGTAGCTCATTAAATTTTCTTCAGTATTTTACCTTGCAATTATGCACTTAATGTATTTTCCTTTGAAGTTTCTAGTGATTGACAGAACTCAATGTGCAAACAATCAAGAGCTTGCCACACATTTAAAAGTACTCTTATAAATATAATCAATTACATTTACAAAGCAAACAGGCTCTGTGAAATGTTCTAATTCTGTTTAAAATCATTTTCAATTTTCCTATTCCTTTCAACTTAAAATGGCAAGACTAACGTTAGAGTTTCTTAAATCAGTTATATAACAGATTGTTCATAAAATTTACCAGAAAATACTAAGTCTATGAGCTTATGTGAGTTCAATTTTTTATTTAATTTTACATATTCCCAGTGTTGAAAAGACATTTACCAAAACTGTGGTAGAAACTCCCAGTTCCTCCCCTGTATACATTCTTCCCTTCCTCTGCAACAGTCGTTGTGTAAGACCCAGAAAACAGGCCCTGCTGAGCCCCGGGATGGACGGCGACCCAAATACTCACAAGAGACCGGTCTTGATGCAAACAGCAAGAGGTTTATTGATTCCACCAGCGCGCTGGGGTCAAGACTCATTACTCACGCAGGAGCAGAGGAGTCCGACCACGAGCAGAAATTACAGGAGGTTTTAAAGAAAAAAAGGGACCATAACCAGGGGGAGGCGAGGGGGAGGTCTGCTGATGATTCGATAGCAAAAAAATATTTCAATTAGGGTCTCACAGGGCTTTATCTTCACAGTAGGGTCTCACAGGGCTTTATCTTTAAGGTCTATCAGTTTGGGAAAGATTACCTAGGTACGGGTTTACAAGCTATTGTGTCATTGTGTTCAGGCCGGTTTTTATGACTCAGGCCAAGCGTCAGAGCCTACTTAAAATTTTCCTATTCTTTCAGGTGGTTTCGGGGAAACTGAAACTCAGGCCCTCTGATTTCAGAGGCTTTCTGGGGCCTGTCATGGCGTTAGTTTGGTCCTTTCAGTTGTA
>JAVSCE010010021.1:0-52731 GCA_032199065.1 Smutsia gigantea
AGGGCAGTTTGGGAGAACCGTTGAAGGCCTGCGCTGCCATTAAGAGTGTGTGACTTGGCGCAAGAACAGTGCTGCCTGTCATTGCAAGTTGATAGTCCTGTTAGCCGAACTTTACAAAGCCGGGCCTATTCTGGCTGGATCTGGCATGGCAGGAAAGTTTCATTTGGCCCAAGAATGCGGCAGATTTCAGACCAGTTTAATTTGAACCCACATCTACGATCATCCAGACTGGTATATAGGTCTTTCAAATCCATGTTCAAGGCACAGTGGGAAGTAGAAAAGTGGGTAAAATAGATCCTCACAAACAAAAAGAAATTAAAACGAATCAGCTTATTAATGTAGAGAGTTAAACCATTGACAAATCATTTTTATGAGAAAATCAAAAAAAGCTTTATGAGGCAGGTGGTACCCGAGTTGATCCTTGAACCTTACCTAGACTGGGAGCCGGTGGTGGGATGAGGATAGCCCTTAAATAGGAATAGGATGGGAAACCGTAAAGGGATGGAAAGTGCAGATATAATGTTTAAGAGTGGGAAAAGTAGCTTGGGGAGAAATTATTCAAAAAAATTAAAATGAGGTTAAGGAATTTCAACGGTGTATGGTAGTCATGTTGTAGTCATTGTTTTGCTTTTTAAATGGGGCTGATTCCTCCATTTAAGCTGTTAAAACTGTGTCGTTTCCCTTCTCTGTGGGATTTTGTTAATCAATTAGCTCCTGTACTCGCTCTGTTTTAAACTGCTCTACTGATTACTTGACTAATGTCAGTGAGAATGCTCACATTGCTACCATTTTGAGACACATAAACTCTAAAACCTATGTGTACTTCAAAACTACCCGATCACTCTCCTCTTTATAACCAGGCTCCTCAGAACAGGAGCATACACTTATTTCCCTAAGTCCTATTGACTTTTCAACCTACTGAAGCCAGATACCTGCACTAATAAAACACTGACAAAAAGGATGGGGTAAAAAAAAATAAAAATAAATTCTGATATTTTCTTCAGATCTCAGTATGTGAGTGCACACTCCTGAGGTGGCCACTGACCTGAAGGATGGGTTCAAAACTTGTTAGCATATAACTCTTTGTAATCTATCTTCTAGTTGCCTCTTTAGCTCATCTGTAACCACTCCCAGCTACCTCTGTCCTCTTTTCAAGCCTCCTGATTAATTTATTTTTGAATGCATTACCAACCAGTGAGATCCAAGTAGTTGTTTTATATCTCTGTTTTTCCGCTGTTTGGAGTAGCCACTGTCTGCATGGCAAACTCCTACTGACACTTCAGCTCTATCTCTGGTATTACCTCCTCTGAAGCCTTCCTCATCATCCCCCAGAACCATCACCAGACTTTTGAAGAAGTTGCAAGGACAAAGACAAGGGGCTCTGGTTGAAAAGCATGAATCAAAATGACTCAAAGGTGTGAAAACTTAGGAGAATATTGGTGCTCTGTCAAACATAAATGGCTAAATACAAAGTGGGTCTAGTTAAAAATTAAAGTGACACCTTGGTTTCATTCTCTCTTTTTTTGGTGTAAAGAGATTTAGAAACTTTATTTCATAACAAATATATGTATGATAATTTGAAAGAGTTTTTGCCTGAACTGTAATGAATTCTGTTGTTAAATTTTAATCATGAAACATTTCAAACACACTAGTAGGCAAAAAGTAAAACGACAAACACCTGTGTACCCATCACTAGGATTAAGCAGATGTTAACTTTTTGCCTTGTGATCTCTCAATCCCTTCTCCCCTTTCCCAGAGCTAACCTCTGTAGAAGGGTTTTGTTAGCCACTTTTCTGGAAAATACTTGATGTGCAGGGAGCCAAAGGTAGATTTTTGCCAATGGTGTATAAAAATGCATAACCAATAGGAGAAAGAAAAACCGATTCTGTATTACGGTGTAAACCAGTTTGTTACTGTGTATGTAAGATGATGATTGGTTTGGAATTTTTCTTCTGCCAGGGGTGGCTTCAGATGAGGGAGACATGAATTCCAGTTTCAACTGACCACTGGTTGCTATACTTGGCTCTGGTCTTGGTTTCATCTTCTGTAAAAGGATAAAAACCTGTCTTGCAGAGGTTTTTGTAAGGCTAAAACAGTCTTTAAAACACATATATAGCACAAGATTAATGCTTTAAAAGTAGTTTGCTTATTATTACCAATTTAATTTTATCTAGAACTCAAATTAGTTAGTAATGCTGGTTAGATGACAGTATTTCCCAATCCTTTTCATGTCATTTTGTGCATAGGAAATGTTTGTTTAATACTTTGGGGCCAACCAGCAAAGCTGTTTGGGACTGTTTGATGTAACTACTTCAGGGGCTCCACGCTATGCCATAAGCTAGGAGACTCACTAGCCGTACTCACCAGGCATACCACTTGGGAAGCTGCCACAGAGGATGAACTAGTAATGTAACTTAGTTGACCAGCCAACTTTTGATGGTCCTTACATGGTTAGAGACTACACCTAAGCTGTGGAAAAGGTTCCTCACAAACATGTGCTATTAGTTAAGGAAAGAACCCAGTGAAAAGATAGATTTGCCTCACTTTTATTGAAAAAGCAATTCCCTGTACATTGTTGCTTGATCAAGTAGCATCATCTTCCTGCAACAATAAAATGGAAGTCCTGAAAGTAGACTTAGTTGTTCCTGGGAAAGAACAAACTTTGGGTAGTACTTTATCATGTATAAAGTGCTTTAGAATGTATTTGTATCTCCTGCACTCTTACTACAGCCCTGTGAGGAGGCTCAAAGATGGAGAGATGTATTTAATACCATGTGGCTGATAAAAGATAATTGAGGTGTAAACATAGATTTTCTAATTCAGTGTTCTTTTTTAAGATGACAGAGTATCTTAGAATTATGTTTTACCACACTGCTATATTATTTTCCTAACAATTAGCTGAGGAAATTTAAATTTTCACCAGTTTCAGCTGCTAACAACTATGTGCTTTAAAGCCTACATTAAAATACACAAAAGTCGTATAGCTACATATAGATCTGGCTCCAAGATAAATCAAAGAAGAGGATGCAGAAAAAGTAGTTTTGTGTTTTTCTTTATATTAATTTCACGAGTTTTCTTCCTCACCCATTGGTAAGTACAGTAATTTGGCTGGGATTGAAAAATAGTGGGATACAGGGTAATTTTTGTTTTCAAGGCTAGCAAAAAGTGGTGCCTTTCAAAGCAAAATAGGAAAATTGAGTATAGGAAATGTACTTGTTTTCTGCTGAGAAAATTTTTCTCAAAATTCAGTGGAAATATAATTTCAGAGGTCAGGAATTCAGGAATGAATTAGCTCAGTGTTACAGGGTGTCTCATAAGACTGCAGTCAAAATATAGAAGACTACAATCATCTGAAGGCTTGCTTAAGGCCGAAGGATCTACTTTCAGAAAGGCTCACTCAAAACTGCCTTTGGCCGGAGGCCTCAGTTTCTCTCCAAGCAGACCTCTCCATAGGGCTGTTCATAACATGGCAGATAACAACCCCCCAAGAAAAACCAGTAAAGCAAGGAGGGAGCCTCAGTGCCTTATATCATGTAATCTCACTGCCCACTGTAACTTCCATGTTTTTTATGTTCCTTAGAAGCACCCTAACTCTAGCCCACGCCCAAGGGGAGGGGAATTAAGCTCCAACCCTTGACGGGGAATACCAAAGAATTTATGGACATAGTTTAAAGTCACCACAAGAAAGGAAAAGACACACACATTAAATATTTAAGCAGATTCTGTTAAGTGTAAGCAGCGAAGACAAAATGTGGTAGGATATTTAGTGTGAGAACTGCTTCCACACAAATGGAAACAGATGAGGCCACCTAGATACCGAACTTTTGGATTCAAAAAAATCAAACTTGAAAAATGAAATCAGATTAAATTTTAACTGGACTTAATGTTTCTATAAAACAGTTAAGTAATAAATGGGTTATGTAATACTACTGTATTATTACTATAATATTTTCATGTTAATGGACTTTAATATGATTGCTGTAGATTTCCAACTGATACCATACAGCGTTCAAAGTGGATCAGGGCTGTTAATCGTGTGGATCCCAGAAGCAAAAAGATTTGGATCCCAGGACCAGGTGCTATACTGTGTTCCAAACATTTTCAAGAAAGTGACTTTGAGTCATACGGCATAAGAAGAAAGCTGAAAAAAGGAGCTGTGCCTTCTGTTTCTCTATACAAGGTACTTGATCTAGGTATAAACAAACTAAATTTCACAGTGTTTAAAAGTCAAGATAGCTCACATAGCTAGAATTTACAGAGATTAAAATAAAGTTAGAACTTAAATCCAGTAATAGATTTTAAATGCTTAGAAAATTGTTTTGTTTTTTAAAATCTATGTAACATTAGTACTGCTTTGGAGCTTTTTAAAAAATAAGGTGTATAAATTCAAAAAATATGTCTAGACATACATAAAGTTTACTAAACTGATGACAAAAATCAACTAGTGGATATAAATAGCCTTAGAATTCAGACTTCTGTATAAGTCTGAGACATTGTCACAATATTTCAAAATTATCTACTTTTTTCCCGAAAATGTACTAATCTCGACCAAAAATGTACCTAATTATTAGCATTAATATAGAAAGAGGTATATATATGAAAATAGAAGACTACGAGTCACCAGTGTTGGTGTTAACACTCTTATGTTTCTTTTGACTGTTTTTATTTTATCCTTTTACCCCTTAGCCACACTTGTGTATATGTATAGTCACTGCACAGTTTGCAGTAATTATCTACCTGTTCTCTCCTGACACTACTCTGATTTTCCTCTTACTCATTGAAGTCTGCCTTTGGTATTATCTCATTCTAGTCTGAATATAGTTAATGTCGAATCCAAAGTTCCAAGAGCTTCCTATTGACTAGTGTATTCTAACTGCTCTGAATTCTTTTTCAAATCACATATACTTACCCATTTGCTTTGTGATATACTGACTTGCTTTGTGTAAAATCAATAATAGTTACTATTTATTGAGACCTACAATGGTCCGGGCATTGTACTAAGAGATTTACATAAATTATCTTATTGTAGTCTCAAACCAACTCTCTATTATTATCCACATTTTACAAATGAGGAGATGAGAGATTGTAGAGGTTCCGTGTCAGCTAACAAATGAGGGAGTTGGGATTCAAATCCAGGTCAGTCTTAATTCTAAAGCCCATGCTCTGTCCACTCTGCTTGCCTTTTTTGTGCAAATAAGTTCTCTGTCCTCTCCATTAAACCATGTTATTGCTATTCAGAACCCACTCCCCACCTTTCTCTAGGAAATAAAATCATTTCAGAAACTTCCAGCATCATGTTGCTATTTCAGTATAGATGAAAAAATACCAAAAAAACCCATTTACATTGTCCTGTAGCCTATACATTAGAAAAAATCAGCGATTTGACCTTTTCTTTTATAATTAACTCTATGAACAGCACCAGGTGAGTGCTTTGCATTCAGTGGTATTTTTATAGTTAATCTTCTGTGTAATAATTCCTACAATAATCTGTATTTCTGTCATAGGTTCTTCAAGGTGTACATCTTAAAGGTAAAGCAAGACAGAAAATTCTAAAACAGCCACTTCCTGATAATTCTCCAGAGTTTGCTACTGAGGACCATAACTACAGTTTAAAGAGACCTTTGACTATAGGTGCAGAGAAACTGGCTGAGGTGCAACAGATGCTACAAGTGTCCAAAAAAAGACTTGTTTCTGTAAAAAATTACAGGATGATCAAGAAGAGAAAGGGCTTACGGTTAATTGATGCACTTGTAGAAGAGAAACTACTTTCTGAAGAAACAGAGTGTCTGCTACGAGCACAGTTTTCAGGTATGTTCCCCAATGGCCTGTAATATTTACAAAATAGCTCTTAATTTTTCTGAAAGATTATTATTAACTTTGCTATTGCTTATGAAACATGCTTTTAGCTGAGAAGTTAAAAGTCTCAGAGTAAGCAAGAATGAAAATTGCCCAAATCCTCTGTTTTCCAATATTAAAACATTTTATAGGAAAAGCAAAGAAATATATAAATGATATCACATAATCGTACTACCCAGATATGAGCTCATATGGTTTATTCTCTGCACTGTACTTTCCACTTTTTATGATAGCACTTACCCATTTTACTGCATATTGTGTATAAACAGTTTTAACTGCTACATAATTTATCACTAAAGTCTTTTTGCAGTGGAGTTGAACTTGATAATATACAAAATCCCTTTCTGTTTGTAAATTGTATGTCTCCAAATTTTTTTCTAAAATACGGTATAGATATATGTTCATTGGAAGACTACCTAGTCTTCTTTGTGAACCAGGATATTTGAAGAGGGGCAAAATAAGAATTGCCAACTTACTCTTTGATGAAAGCAGCAGAGATTTTGGAATTATATTCTGGTAACAAAGAAGCATTCCTGTTTCAAGAAAAGAGTGGTTATTTCCAAAAAAGGAAAATATTTTGTGTTTTTCCAAGAGGGGAACAGAAATTCCATTCATGTTCCTGACCCAGTTCATGTGTGTGTGTGTTCCCACACAAGACACCAAGCAATTCTTGAACACCAGCAGGGTGTCCAAGAATTGAACACTGTCTGCCTGAAAACAGCACCAGGTTCCTCAGGTTAAGGGCTCAGTCCCACAAGATTGACTTCCATCCCCCTATCCACCCCTACTCGAAGGGCCAGTCAAGAGCCCCAGACTGTTACCTGTGCTTCTGACCAACTGGCTACAGATTGAACCTCCTACTTAGGTTCAATTCATTTGCTAGAGTGGCTTATATAACTCAGGAAAACACTTATATTTTCCCATTTAGTAAAGGATACAAGTTAATAGCCAGATGAAGAGATACACAGGGCAAGGTCCCAAGTAAAGTAACGTCTATGCTCATGGAGCTTGGGGCTAGCTTGGGGCCTGGCTGGGTGGCATTTGGAAGCATTCTAGTTCGCCAAGCATGGAAGTTAATCTCTCTCCAACAGGGAAGCAGGATGCCAAAAAGAGAGCAAAATGCTTTTCTCAAGGTCTTTGTGAGTGCTTCGTCACATAGGATTGACTAAGTCATTGGTAGTTGGCTGATTCAACCTCCAATCCCCTTTCCCTCTCCTCTCTCAGGGGTTGGCTGGAGGATGGGGGCTGAAAGTTCCCACTTCCCAGTCATTTGTTGGTTTCCCTGGCAACCAGCCCCTACCCTTGAGTGAGGTCCAAGCCTCCTCATTAACATAACAAAACATCCTTCTTTCTCCTTTATGGCTCTGAAGCTTTTTCAGGACCTATGGATAAAGACCAAATATATCTGGGAAATATATTTTGGATATCTTAGTGACCAAATATATATTTCTTACAAACCATTCTATCACAGAGGTGAGTCAAGTTGAAACATTTTTTTCCCTCTTTCTAGTGAATGATCCAAGATGAATAAGGTAAGTTGATCAAGAAGGCTCTAAGGTTGGGTATTAACCTCTGAACAAGCTCAGTTAAAGTGTGGTTGTATTTTTATTTGAATTTTGATGCCCAGTGCATTTTATATACAAATGCTGTGATCTATAACTGAAAATGTTACTGTACACATTCTTTTTTCTTTTTTTAAATGGGGTTGAAACAATTTAATATATATAAAGTGTTTAGAACAATTTCAGAAACATATTAGTGCTTTGTTAATTTTTAGCTAATATGATTAATCAAAATATTTACTAAGCACTTAGTATGTTGTACACATTCTTTATCACAAAGGATAAATTTATTTTTAACAGATTTTAAATGGGAGCTGTGTAACTGGAGAGAAACAGCTGAGTACTCCACAGAAATGAAACAGTTCGCATGCACTCTCTACTTGTGCAGTAGCAAAGTCTATGATTACGTAAGAAAGATTCTTAAACTGCCTCATTCTTCCATCCTCAGGACGTAAGTGAGTTACTTTTTAGATGTTAAACAAAAATATTTTATTCTCTTATTACATTTTATATTAGTAGTATTCATACTCATTTATTATGTCCATTTTCTCTTTTAAAAAACCTCTAGGTGCTAATTGCACGTTATCACAACAGTCGTATTTTCGCCAACAAAATGAAGATACTTGGTCTGACAAATATTTTGCATCTTCCAAATAGTTAGAGGTATTGGGTGATAAAATTCAAATCTTGAAATATTGGAATTTCTAATATACTTCAGTAGTAGGACAGTCAGATATTAAAACTGGTGGTTTGAGATAAAGCACAAAAATCTGCATATTTTGATAAGTACTGTTAACTGATGCAGGTGGTCCAGGGACCAGGTTTTTATAGATAATTTTGTCAGATTTGTGGTCAAATACATATATTTATAATTCTTACAGTGTAAAGTAGATAACAATGACTTTATAGTAATGTCTTAGAATTTAATACTCATTTTTTATTGTTTTTTTTATTAGTTTTACAGACTCTTATTTACTTATCTATTTATTCACCTATCTTAAACAATAGAAATTTATTACCTTACAGTCTGGAGACTAGAAGTCCAAAATCAAGGTGTCACCAGGGCTAGTTTCTTCCCAGGGCTGTGAGGGAAGGGTCTGCTCTAGGCCTCTCTCCTGACTAGCTTGGAAACCGTGGTCTTCCTCTCTGTGTCCCTCACGTCTTCCATTATGCATGTGTGTTCCTGTGCCCATGTTTCCCCTTTTTATGAGTATATTAGTCATGTTGGGTTAGGGTTACCTTAATGACCTCATTTTAACTTGAATATCTTTGTGAAGACCCTATCTGTAAGTAAGGTCTCATTATGAGGTACTGGGGAGTAGGACTCCAACATATCTTCTTTGAGGGACACAATTCAACCCATAACAGTCACTTTCCTGTTGCATCATCCTCCCTTTTATACAAACTAAAGGTCAAGTACTTCCACTGGCATTAGTGAGCCTCCCTCTCTGCAGCCTGTGCAGGGCTCTGAAGCTGTCTCTTGCCTCCCTCCCTGCCCTCTCTAATTCCATGCTCCACATGTAAGGTGTTCCTTGCTTCTTCTTGCCTCCTGGACTTACTATTCCATCTGCCTGAAATGCCTTTTCTCCCTACTAGTCCTGGTGATTACTCCTCACTGTTCAGGCTCAGATTAGATACCATATTCTTTCAGAATCCTGTCCTCCCGTTCTTCCACCAATTCTGGATTAAGCTCTCTTCTCACACACAATACAGAACTGAATCTCAGTACACTGTCCTCCTCACTCAACTCTGAGCTGCCCAAGTATAAAGACTGTGCCTGGTTCTTTGTTTTATCTGCCCCAACCCTATATTCCTACCCCTTGTTGTTGGCACAGTGTCTGGTACACAGTGGTGCATTAATAAATATTTGTGGAATGAAAGAATTACTGAATGGTCATTTAGGATTTTGAACAAATGGACCTCAAGTCACTGTCTACAGAGCAGCACATATTTGATTACATTTCCATTCATTTTGCCATTTAAAAAGTTAAATCTGTTTTTAACACATCTCCTTAATTATTATATCTCTATAATTATATTTAATATTCATTTATTCAATAAATATTTATTGATCAGGAGCGGCTAGTGAGGCAGGAGGAAAACCAGGAGACTGTGATAGCCTGGAAGCCAAGTGTAGAAAGTATTTCAAGGAGATAGAAGTCCACTATGGCAAAGCTGCTGGGAAATCGAGTAAGGGGAGGACAGGGAATTGCTCGGTGGATTCTGCAGACTGGAGGTAACTGGTGACCTTAACAAAAGCAGTTGCAGTGGAGTGGTAGGGAGGTAAGCCTGGCTGAAGTAGGATCGAGAGAGGCTGGAAGACTAAGAAACAGAGAGAATGGTCATGGGCTCTTTCAAGTTTTGCTACATAGGAAGCAGAAAAATGGGTCTGCAGGTTGCAGAGAACATAGAGGACAGGGTGTTTGTAGAGATGGCAGATATTCCAGCATATCTGCATGCTCATGGGAGTGAGCTAGAAGAAAATTGGTAATGCACAAGAGAAAAGATAATGTGGAGGATAACATTTAACACTACTGTGGACAGAGGTCTGGCCTTCATTCATTCATTGAAACAGGAAGGTAGAGACAGATTCAGTAGGTTAATAGATTTGATGGTAGGAAAATGAGTTTTTTATTGGATTGCTTCAGTTTTCTGAGTGACATAATAGCTGAGAGTTGGGGAAGGAGGCATTTAGAAGTTTGGGGAGAAAGGAGAAAATGTGAATCATTGTTTTCTCCCTCCATGTTGATGGAGAACAATTACATGGTAACATTAGATGATGACAAACGAAGCCAGTCTTAGATTTTTAAAAACCTTTGGTTCAGTGAGATACTTTATTAATTTCTAATTGTACCTTTCTCTAATTCTTAGCTGCCTGTCTTATTTTCTCTGTACTAATATTGGATCCTTTTCAGTTTTCCCTTGAATTCTTAAAGTCCAGAATCTTTCCAGTGCCATGCTGCTTATAATTCTAGTTCTTTGGGTCTTTAAGGTAGCTTGTTTTCACAAATCCTTTGAAATGATTTTGTAATATCCTCAGCCTTCCTTTTTATGATATTAATACATCCAGTATGATCTTAGTAGATTTTCTGTTTGAAATTTTTTATTTTTGAATTAATAGAAATTTAGTAAATTAGTAAACAAGACAGTGGAAGGAGCTAATAGTCTTAAAGAAAAACACTCAAGGAGTGGCATTATAGCTCTTCAGCACTATGTTTCTCCCAGGCAGAGTATATGGGTTTGTGTGTATGCAAACACATTTTGTGGTGCTATTTACATTGTCAAAAAAAAATTGGAAACAACCTAAATGTCTTTCAATACAGGTTGGTTAAATTATTCACACTTTAATCAAACTCTGGTATACTGTATATACCTTTAAAATGTGTCAATAGTTAAGGAAATGTAAAAATAAGTAACATTATTATTAAATAAATAGATTGAGTATAATTTTTTAAAATTATATGTGCGTATACATAAAGAGATCTGGGAGAGTATCCTTGAAGCATTAAGAGTGATTTTTACTTTCTTTTTTGCACTTTCTATATTGTTTGGCTTTAAAAAATGAATGTGTCATTTTTTTTCATTTTGAGGGGAAAAGAAGTTGAGAGAAATCAGTCTCTTCCCTAGCGTTCTAACTCACTAATTAGGTTTGGGTATTTCTACTCTGTTACAAAAACATTAAAAAATAAATCAACAAGTCTACTTACCTTTTTCTCTGATGTTAAAGACATCATCCTAGTAGCTGTGGACATTAAGATGCCATTTAGATTTCCATTTAAAAATCAAGATCAGGTGAGAGGATTAAAGATGGTGGTGTGAGAGGTAAGACAGAGGCTTCCCCCTAAAACCGCATATAATATGAAAATATAATACAACTACTCTTGAAAGAGCAACAGGAAAGAGGACTGCAACAAACTGCATACGTCTGGAGACAAGAGCAGACCTCATGGAAAAGGGTAACTACTAAAGCTGTGGTCCTGCGGGATCCAAGCCCTTCCCCCACCCCAGCTGACCAGTGGGAGGAACAGGAATGGAGCAGGGAGGGAGTGGAGATGTGGGACTGCTGAAAACCTAACTCTGCAGATCTGCTCTGGGAACACAAACCTACATTTCATGGTGCTTGCATGATACTCCTGTGATTACAGGGTTGGAAAGCTAAGACAGGCAGAATTCCTGAAGAGACTAAGATTCCAGCTGCTTGTGCAAAGCAGGGATCCATATCCAGCTGCTCTGGGACAAAAGAAAGGTGGGCAGTCTGACAGACTTCCTAACAAAGAAGCCCTTAGCAAGAGGTCTGCTAAAGGGGCAAGGATTGCACAGAGCTGACTGCTCAGGAGAAAGGACAGGGAGACAAAATTGTCCGGGTGCACTCTGCCCGGGAGATTGGGAGCTTTCACGATCTTCAGGTGCTCCAGTTCCCTGGCTGCCTACACAGCTCCAAGAAGCCCTTCCGTGACAGGCAGACTACTGCACCTTTCTCCTTGCCAGCCCCACCAGGCTTGCAAACTGAGAAACCCTATCCTGGCGTTAGGCCAGCCAAAGGGAAGATCTGTCTACAGCAACTAAAAATGCAAAGCACAGAGGCTTATACCTGTGTGCTTGGCCCACTGGTTCAGGCAGTGGAGACAGGCATAGCAGCTGGGAAGCAGGAAAGAGCTCTTTCCTCCCCCAGGCACCAATACCACTCCCCTGCAATCCCTGACATTGCTTCAGGGGCTGAGCAGCTCCAGAGACTAGAGCTTCTCGGCACTAGAGGGTGCCATACACAAATATGAAAAGCCAAAGGAACCTGGTCCAGAGTAAAATTATTAATACAACTCCTGAGACAGATTTAAATGATATGGACCTCATGACTCCCCCTGAAAGGGAGTTCAAAATAAAAATCATTAACATGCTCATGGAGGTACAGAAAGATATTCAAGAACTCAGGAATGAATTACAGTCAGAGATCCAATCATTGAAGAGCACAATGGACAGTATTAAAAGCAGATTGGATACGGTGGAGGAGACTTTAAATGAAATAGAAACTAGAGAAGAGGAATACAAAGAAGCTGAGGCACAGAGAGCAAAAAGGATCTCTAAGAATGAAAGAATATTGAGAGAACTGTATGACCAATCCAAACGGAACAATATTCGTAATATAGGGGTACCAGAAGAAGAAGAGAGAGAAAAAGGGATACAAAGTGTCTTTGAGGAGGTGTTTGCTGAAAACTTCTCCAATCTGGGGAAGTAGATAGTCTCTCAGGCCATGGAGGTGCACAGATCTCCCAACACAAGGGACCCAAGGAAGACAACATCAAGACATAGTAATTAAAATGGCAAATATCAAGGATAAGGATAGACTATTAAAAGCAGCCAGAGAGAGAAATAAGATCACATACAAAGGAAAGCCCATCAGGCTATAATCAGACTTCTCTCAGCAGAAACCTTACAGGCCAGAAGGGAGTGGCATGATATATTTAATGCAATGAAGCAGAAGGGCCTTGAACCAAGATTACTTTATCCGGCAAGATTATCATTTAAATTTGAAGGAGGGATTAAACAATTCCCAGATAAGCAAAAGCTGAGAGAATTTACCTCCCACAAACCATCTCTACAGTGTATTTTGGAGGGACTGCTATAGATGGAAGTGTTCCTATGTTTAATAGCTGTCACCAGAGGTAATAAAACCACATTAAAGAAAGTAGAACAGCTAATTACTAAGCAAATGCAAAATTAAATTAACTATCCCCAAAGTCAACCAAAGGGATAGACAAACAGTACAGAATGATACCTAATATATTGAAGGAGAAAGAAAAAGGAGGAGGAAAAAACAAAACAAAACAAAAGAACCTTTAGATACTGTATGTAATAGCATATTAAGTGAGTTATGTTAGATTCTTTGATAACAAGGAAGGTACCCTTGAACCTTTGGTAACCATGAATCTGAAGCCAGCAATGCCAATGAGTACATACCTATCCATAATCACCCTAAATGTAAATGGACTGAATGCACCAATCAAAAGACACAGAGTCAGTGAATGGATAAAAAACAGGACCCATCTATATGCTGCCTTCAAGAGACTCACTTTAAACCCAAAGACATACACAGACTAAAAGTGAAGGGATAGAAAAAGACACTTCAGGCAACTAATGGGGAGAAAAAGCAGGAGTTGCAGTACTTGTATCAGACAAAATAGACTTCAAAAAAAAGAAAGTCACAAGAGACAAAGAACGACATTATATAATGATAAAAGGGTCAATCCAACAAGAAGATATAACCATTATAAATATCTATGCACCCAACACAGGAGCTCCTACATATGTGAAACAAATACCAACAGAATTAAAGGGGAAAAAGAATGCAGTGCATTCATTCTAGGAGACTTCAACACACCACTCCCTCTGAAAGATAGATCAACCAGACAGAAAATAAGTAAGGAGACAGAGGCACTCAACAACACATTAGAACAAATGGACATCTACAGAACTCTACACTCAAAAGCAGCAGAATACACATTCTTCTCAAGTGCACCTGGAACATTTTCAAGAATAGATCATATACTAGGCCACAAGAAGTGCCTCGGTAAATTCAAAAGGATTGAATTCGTAGCAAACGGCTTCTCAGACCACAAAGGAGTGAAACTAGAAATGAATTACGCAAAGAAAATGAAAAATCCCACAAACACATGGAGGCTTAATAACATTCTCCTAAATAGTCAATGGATCAATGACCAAATAAAAACAGATCAAGCAATATATGGAGACAAATGACAACAATAATTCAACACCACAAAATCTGTGGGACACAGCGAAGGCCGTGCTAAGAGGAAAGTATATTGCAGTACAGGCCTACCTCAGGAAAGAAGAACATTCCCATATGAGCAGTCTAAACTCAAATTAACGAAACTAGAAAAAGAAGAACAAATGAGACCCAAAGTCAGTAGAAGGAGGGACATAATAAAGATTAGAGCAGAAATAAATAAAATCGAGAAGAATAAAACAATAGAAAGGATCAACGAAAGCAAGAGCTGGTACTTTGAGAAAATAAACAAAATAGATAAACCCCAAGCCAGACTTATCAAGAAAAAAAGAGAGTGTACTCACATAAACAGAATCAGAAATGAGAAAGGAAAAATCACTATGGACACCACAGAAATACAAAGAACTATTTGAGAATACTATGAAAAATTATATGCTAACAAACTGGATAACCTAGAAGAAATGGACAATTTTATAGAAAAATACAACCTTCCAAGGCTGACCCAGAAAGGAACAAAATCTCAACAGACCAATTACCAGGCGTGAAATTGAACTGGTAATCAAAAACCTACCTAAGAACAAAACTCCTGGACCAGATGGCTTCACTGTTGAATTTTATCAAACATTTAGTGAAGACCTAATACCCATCCTCCTTAAAGTTTTCCAAGGAGTAGAAGAAGAGGGAATATTTCCAAACTCATTCTATGAGGCCAGCATCACTCTAATACCAAAACCGGGCAAAAACACCGCAAAAAAAGAAAACTACAGACCAATATCCCTGATGAACATAGATGCAAAAATCCTCAACAAAATATTAGCAAACCGAATTCAAAAATACATCAAAAGGATCGTCCATCATGATCAAGTGGGATTCATCCCAGGGATGCAAGGATGGCTCAACAATCGAAAATCCATCAACATCATCCACCACATCAACAAAAAGGACAAAAACCACATGATCATCTCCATAGATGCTGAAAAAGCATTTGACAAATTTCAACATCCATTCATGATAAAAACTCTCAACGAAATGGGTATAGAGGGCAAGTACCTCAACATATTAAAGGCCATATATGACAAACCTACAGTCAACATTATACTTAACAGCGAGAAGCTGAAAGCTTTTCCTTTAAGATAGGGAACAAGACAAGGATGCGTACTCTTCCCACTTTTATTAAACATAGTACTGGAGGTCCTAGCCACGGCAATCAGACAACACAAAGAAATAAAAGGCATCCAGATTGGCAAGGAAGAAGTTAAACTGTCCCTTTTTGCTGATGACATGATATTGTACATAAAAAACCCTAAAGAATCTACACCAGAACTACCAGATCTAATATCTGAATTCAGCAAAGTTGCGGGATACAAAATTAATGCTTAGAATTCTATGGCATTCCTATCACTAACAATGACCTAGCAGAGAGGGAAATCAGGAAAACAATTCCATTCAAAGTTGCATCAAAAAGAATAAAATACCTAGGAATAAACCTAACCAAGTAAGTGAAAGACCTATACTCTGAAAACTACAAGAAACTCATGAGAGAAATTAAAGAAGATACCAATAATTGGAAACACATCCCGTACTCATGGATAGGAAGAATTAATATTGTGAAAATGGCCATCCTGCCTAAAGCAATCTACAGATTCAATGCAATTCCTATCAAAATACCAACAGCATTTTTCAACGAACTAGAGAAAATCATTCTAAAATTCATATGGAACCACAAAAGACCCCGAAAGCCAAAGCAATCCTGAGAAGGAAGAATAAAGCTGGGGGGATTATGCTCCCCAACTTCAAGCTTTACTACAGAGCCACAGTACTCAAGACAATTTAGTACTGGCACAAGAACAGACCCATAGACCAATGGAGCAGACTAGAGAGCCCTGATATAAACCCAACCATATATGGTCAATTAATATATGATAAAGGAGCCATGGACATACAATGGGGAAATGACAGCCTCTTCAGCTGGTGTTGGCAAAACTGCACAGTTACCTGCAAGAGAATAAAACTGAATTGTTTAACCCCATACTAAAAGTAAACTCGAAATGGATCAAGGACCTGAATGTAAGTCATGAAACCATAAAACTCTTAGAAGACAACATAGGCAAAAATCTCCTGAATATAAGCATGAGTGACTTCTTTCTAAACACATCTCCTTGAGCAAGGGAAACAAAAGCAAAAATGAACTCATGGGACTACATCAAACTAAAAAGTTTCTGTACGGCAAAGGACACCATCAACAGAACAAAAAGGCATCCTACAGTATGGGAGAATATATTCGTAAATGACATATCCAATAAGGGGTTAACATCCAAAATATATAAAGAACTTACACGCCTCTACACCCAAAACCTGGAATACAAATAACCCGATTAAAAAAGGGGCAGAGGATATGAAGAGACACTTCTCCAAAGAAGAAATTCAGATGGCCAACAGGCACATGAAAAGATGCTCCACATCGCTAATCATCAGGGAAATGCAAATGAAAACCACAATGAGATATCACCTCACACCAGTACGGATGGCTACCATCCAAAATACTAAGAACAACAAAACGCTGGCGAGGATGCAGAGAAAGGGGAACCCTCTTACACTGCTGGTGGGAATGTAAGCTAGTTCAACCATTGTGGAAAGCACTATGGAGGTTCCTCAAAAAAGTAAAAATAGAAATACCATTTGACCCGGGAATCCCACTCCTTGGAATTTACCCAAAGAATTCAAGTTCTCAGATTCAAAAAGACATATGCACCCGTATGTTTATTGCAGCACTTTTTACAATAGCCAAGAAATGGAAGCAACCTAAGTGTCCAATAGTAGATGAATGGATAAAGAAGAAGTTGTACATATACACAGTGGAATACTATTCAGCCATAAGAAAGAAACAAATCCTGCCATTTGCAAAAAGATGGATGGAGCTGGAGGATATTATGCTCAGTGAAATAAGCCAGGCAGAGAAAGACAGGTGCCAAATGATTTCCCTCATTTGTGGAGTATAACAACGAAGCAAAACTGAAGGAACAAAATAGTAGCAGACTCAGAGACTCCAAGGATACTAAAGGGGAGGGGTGTGGGTGGGTGAAGGGGACTGTGGGGTATTATGTTTAGTACACATGGTGTGGGGGGAATCACGAGGAAAAGTGTAGCACAGAGAAGGCAAACAGTGAATCTGTTGCATCTTACTATACTGATGGACAGTGACTGCATTGGGGTATGGGTGGGGACTTGATAATATGGGTAAAAGTAGTAACCACATTGTTTTTTCATGTGAAACCTTCATAAGAGTGTATATCAATAATACCTTAATAAAAAATTAAAATAAATAAAAATTAAATAAAATCAAGATCAAAGAACATAAGTTTTTAAAAACCTAATTAAAATAAAAATGTTTACATACAGGCATATGCTTTTTAAAACCTATTTAAAATAAAAATGTTTACATAGAGGCATTAAATAGTTTCATTACTCACTGCATATGCAACAGTGTCTTTGCTATTCATTTTAGAATCCTGATATAAAAGAAAGTTCTAAACAAACTTTGGTGACACGTTTGCAAAGGGTTTTCAGCATATGGGTGGGCTGTAGTAGCACCCTTGTAAAAAGTCACTGTACTGTTTTCTCATTGTCTTAAACTATTTTGTCTGATTTTAAAATATAAACAACTGTTGAATACTTTAGCTTCCTAAATAGGTCATAAGCTACTGATAGTCAAAGTGTGTCTTTTGCATTCTGTAACTGTATTTTTCAATCAGATATTTAACCCCAGAAAAGTCATTTATGTTAGAAAAGTTAAGATAACCCAGTCCAGGTTTCAACAGCAACATTTTTTCTTTTCTTCAACAACCCATCAGTGCCTCTTGAAATCAATTTAGTGGTTGGTTCATAGTTGGCATTAAATATACACATAAATATATGTGTATCTGCATATATATAAAAAAGTGCATGACATGTAGTAAGGGTAAATCCTGTTTATGAAACTTCTAGGTTGCAACAAAATACTTGAAAAGTCCTGTCTTGAAATACTTAGGGAGGTACGTTAAAATCTCAAATTAAACAGAGGTCAACTGTCCAGGAGGAAGTTTTGGCAACCTTGAATATAGCCCCCGAATCAGATATTTAACCCCAGAAAAGTCATTTGTGTTAGAAAAGTTAAGATAAATACCTCAGTCTCCATCTCAGACTCCATTTAGTCTTATTTTGGTAATTACTAAACTTGACTCTTTCCTTTCCTGATCTACAACATTTAGAAAGAGTGAATAATGAATAAGCACTGAGTGAAAGGAATTCTGAAGACTGACACTGAAGGTAACAGGAAAGAATACATAGTCTGGGAAGGGTGGAGATACTATACAAGAACTCCCAAAGTAGTAGCTAGGGGCAAACAGGTGCATACTCCTTAATTGTACCTAAGGGCCTAATTTTGAGGCTGTAAGGAGCTGTGAGCAAAGCACTTAAGGGACCTGAGGGACACTGGGCTTCACATTTGGGCTTACCTGAAAGCACAGTAAGGGCAAGTGGCTTGGCTTTTCCCTCTGTCGCAGTTTCCTGATCTACACAATGAGGTTGAGGTGCTAGATGTTCTCATAGTTTCCTTCCCCTTCATTAGTTACCTCATTTTAGTGAATTTACAGTTAAGACTGGTTTATGATCGAATTTCTAATTTATAAGCGCATCAATTAGAGCAGACTGGGTAACTGGTATGTATACTTTTTTAAGAATAAATGAGAAATTAAAGGTCATTTTGTCATATGTTTGCACCTTAAAATACTATGCATTTCTAAGTTTCTCTTATCTTACCATTTTACAGTAACTGTGTGACTATATGCTTGCAAATATAGAACTTGACTAACTTGGCTTTATTTCTGTAGGGACTTGAGGCTACTTTCTTAGCATTTAAGGCATTTTCCCTTTTCTTCTTCATTCGAGTTTTACATTTCATTTCTTGTATTTTCCAGATGGTTATCCAAATGCAAACCCAGTCCAGGTTTCAACAGCAACATTTTTTCTTTTCTTCAACAAAGAGTAGAGAATGGAGACCAGCTCTATCAATATTGTTCACTGATAATAAAAGGCATCTCTCTCAAGCAGCAACTTCAGTGGGACCCCAGCAGTCACCATTTGCAAGGGTTTATGGACTTTGGTCTTGGCAAACTTGATGCTGATGAAATGCCGCTCGCCTCGGAAACTGTTTTGTTAATGGCAGTGGGTATTTCTGGTCATTGGAGAACGCCTCTGGGTTATTTTTTTGTAAACAGGGCATCTGGATATTTGCAAGCTCAACTGCTCCGTCTGACTATTGGCAAACTAAGTGACATAGGGATCACTGTTCTGGCCGTTACGTCTGATGCTACAGCTCATAGTGTTCAGATGGCAAAAGCATTGGGGATACATATTGACGGAGACAACATGAAGTGTACATTTCAGCATCCTTCATCTTCTAGTCAACAGATTGCATACTTCTTTGATTCCTGCCACTTGCTCAGATTAATAAGAAACGCATTTCAGAATTTTCAAAGCATTCAGTTTATTAATGGCACAGCTCACTGGCAGCACCTTGTGGAGTTAGTAGCACTAGAGGAACAGGAATTAGCAGATATGGAAAGAATCCCAAGAAAACTTGCCAATTTGAAAAACCACGTACTGAAAATGAATTTTGCTGCCCAGCTCTTCAGTGAGAGCGTGGCCAGCGCGTTAGAATGTTTGTTGTCATTAGGCCTGCCTCCTTTTCAAAACTGTATTGGTACCATCCACTTTTTACGCTTAATCAACAATCTGTTTGATGTTTTTAATAGTAGAAATTGTTATGGAAAGGGACTTAAAGGACCTCTGTTGCCTGAAACTTTCAGTAAAATTAATCGTGTGTTAATTGAAGCCAAGACTATTTTTGTTACATTATCTGACACTAGCAATAATCAAATAATTAAAGGTAAACGAAAACTAGGATTCCTGGGATTTTTGCTTAATGCTGAGAGCTTAAAATGGCTCTACCAAAATTATGTGTTCCCAAAGGTCATGCCTTTTCCCTATCTTCTGACTTACAAATTCAGTCAAGATCATCTGGAATTATTCCTAAGGTTGCTTAGACAGGTATTAGTAAACAGTTCTAACCCTACCTGCCTGGCATTCCGGAAAGCTTACCATAATTTGGAGACCAGATACAGATTACAAGACCAAACTTTTCTTAGTGAAGTAAGCATCCTTGACATTTCAATTGCTCGGAGGACAGACTTGGCCCTTCAGACAGTTCAGCGTCAGTATGATGTCAGTATTATAAAGACTCTTTTTCATAAAGAGGATGTTTGCCAAGACTGGTCTCATTGTTCACTAAGTGAGGCATTACTAGACCTGTCAGATCATATGCGAAATCTCACCTGCTGTGCTGGTTATATTGCAAATAAGTTATCAGCTCTCCTGACTTGTGAGGACTGCATCAGTGCACTGTATGCATCGGATCTCAGAGCCTCTAAAATTGGGTCACTGTTATGTGTTAAAAAGAAGAATGGTTTGCATTTCCCTTCAGAAAGCCTATGTCAAGTCATAAATATCTGTGAGCGAGTTGTAAGAACCCATTCAAGAATGGCAGTTTATGAACTACTTCCTAAACAGAGAGAATTGTATCTTCAACAGAAAATATTGAGTGAGCTTTGTGGGCATATTTATCTTTTCATAGATTTAGATGAGCATATCTTTGATGGAGAAGTGTATGCCATCAATCACTTTGTAAAGTTACTAAAAGATATAATAATCTGTTTCTTAAAGATCAGAGCTAAAGATGTAGCTCAGTACCCTTTAAAACACCATTCAGAAAGAACTGAAATGAAAACTTCATCAAGGAGCCCCAGGTCATCTTTACAGGATTTCAAATGTTCAAATTTTGCTAATACCAATAAGTTCAGGCATTTGCTAAGTAATGATGGATATCCATTCAAATGAGGGGCCTAAAATATATTAAAAATTTTATTAATGGTCAACATTTATTGTAAGGTTCAACTTACAATATTTTATAAATTGACCATTTTGCACAGTGGACAAGTTTTCAGTTCCAACTTAACTAAAATTTCTAATTATGCATATAAAATCTGCTCATACTTTGGTGTGGTTTACAGCATTTCAGAGTTATTTAAAATGTAGAAAGCAGTAAATCAGATGCTAGCTAACAGATGCTGTCTTTGAATTTACTACTGTCTAAGACTGAGTAATGTGACTGGACATACTTTTAACTTGTTCTGTGTACTTTAAAAACAAAAGAGAATAACGACAACTAAGAGTCACCAAAACAATGACTCCTTTTATTGATAGACTACATTCTCTAAAAAGCTTTGGGTTATAGCTTTTAGGAATGTCAACAAATACCTATGAAAGCTTGAATATAATTTTTACTTACATGTGACAACTAAGATGCGGTTTGAAAATTAGGCTAAATTCAAATAAATACAAAAGTCCTTTTTTGCCAGGGTACCCTAAAATAGAAGTACAGAGGTTTTATCAGGCAGAAGGTAAACACATGAGCTATGAGATGGTTCTTTGTGCTGCAGCCAAGCTGGGTCTGTAGCACAAACCTGGTCAGTAGCATGGGAAGTGTGTAGGTGATGTAATCTCCACAATCCTTTATCCTTGGACTGCATAATACTCCTTTTGGATAATAGAGTGGATACTTCCTTTACACCTATGGAAGAGCCCGCTGCTCATCAGAGAATAAGGAGAAGCTTTTATTTCAACTTTTGCTCCTTCTGAAGTCTACTTGTATTTGCAAGGAGGCTAAAATAATGAAACATTTTCAGTGTGAAATGAATAATGGAATTTCATGGCATGTGATTATTAAGTTGGAGAAAGATGGTCTAATTGAGACCATGGGTATGAAAATACTTGTTTTAATTATATAATGAGGTTTTTCAGAAATTGAGAAGTTTAATAATCTGAACATGGGAAGGCAAGGTCAATTTTCTCCATTCTTTCACACCCAGATTTGAAAAGATAAATAGAAAAACATACAGGTGTGTGTACTTTCACAAATGGGAGTATTTTAATGGAGAAAAGAAATAAGCACATTATTCACCTGTATATGTAAAACATCTACTCTTTTTGTCATGGAGAAAATGTTCACAAAGTACAGCTGATCTTAATATGAAAATTTTAAATTGCAAAAATTAACAACTAGGTAAAAGTTAAGTTTTATTAATTGAAATAGTATTTTTTGATATATTTGTTCTACCTCAAACAAAGGTTCAAGTTTTGAAATGTAACCAGAATTGTGCTATTTTATACAAGAGCTATTGCTTAAAAGGCTGAATATTGTGTTTTTTGTTTGCAATAGAATGAGTTTAGACACACCAGGATAAATCTTATTTAAAAGAAGCCTGTTTGTAAATCATCACCTTTAACTTATTGCTTATATAAATCCAAGTTTTGTCCTGATCTTAAAGCTAGGTTTTATACCTATAGTGTCTTACGTTCTTTGCTGTGACATTTGACTAATTTATTCTAATATATTCTGTATTTTAAGAAATCTGTGTTTTGCATTATTTCCTTAAGTTCTAAATTGGACAAACATTGAAGATAAGAGTATCTCATACTGCCTTTAGCACAGTTAACTGCTCTAGCCCTAGTGAGAGTGTTTCAAATGTGATAATCAGCCTTACTTCCTATAATATGCTTTACAGTGACATTTTTAAATAGATTATTAGTTTATATTTGATTAGGGTAATTTACTTTAGAATTTCTACTCAGCATTTCTGTCCTTTTTTTCTTCAGAGAAAACAAGCATTCCCTTCAGAAATGTATCCTTCCTGCTTTTCAGCAACTGGATATCCACATGCAAATGTATTAAATGTAAGTGGATCAAAGACCCAAATGTAAGGAGTAAAACTATAAAACTCTTACAAGAAAACAGAGCAAACCTTTGAGACATGGATTAGGTGATAGTGTCTTAGATAAAACACCCAAAATACAAGTAACAAAATAAATTGGACTTAACCAAAATTAAAAATTATGCTTCAAAGGACACCATCAAGAAAGTGAGACAACCCACAGAATGGGGGAAGATTTTTGCAAATCATCTATCTGAGAAAGGACATGCCTAGAATATATAAAGAATTCCTATAACTCGATAATAAAGGGCAAAAAACCCAATTTTTTAAAAGGGTAAAGAATATGAATAGACATTCCTCAAAGGAGATATACAAATGGCCTATAAATACATGAATAATATGCTAACATCATTAGCCATCTGGGAACTGCAAATCAAAACCACAGTGAGATATCACTTCATACCCACTAGGATGGCTGTAATAAAAAAAACAGATAATCACAAGTGTTGCCAAGAACACAGACAAACTGAAACATTCATATGCTCTTGGTGGGAATGCAGACACTTTGGAAAACAGCTTGGCAGTTCTTCAGAAGTTTTAATGTAGGGATACCATATGACCCAGCAATTCCAAGACATGTACTCATGAGAAATTAAGCATATCCATATAAAGACTTATACACAAATTTCAAAGCATTAAAATAGCCAAGAAGTGAAAATGCTTCAATGTCCAACTGATGAAGGATAAGTAAAAATGTGCTGTGTCCAACATTGGGTCATATGGTAAGTATATGTTTTGCTCTGAAACAAGCTACCAGAACTGTTTTTGTGAAGTGACTGTACCACTCTACATTCGTTACTCTGCTTCCCCAGTACTTGGTATGGTCAGGGTTTTGTTTTGAATTAGGTGTGCCATTCTAGTAAGTGTGCAGTACTATTTCATTGTGGCTTTCATTTCCATTTTCTTAATGCCCAATGATGCTAAGCATCTTTTCGTAGGCTTATTTGCCATCCCCATAATCTTAGGTGAAATGTCTGTTCAAATCTTTTGCCTATATTTTGGAAAGTTTTTTTTGAGTGTAATTAAATATTCTGGACATAAATGCATTATCAGAGTGTTTTGTAAGTATTTCCTCCCAGTCTGGCTTTTCACTTTCTTAGAGTGTTATGAAGAGCAGACATTATTAATTTTGATAATTTTTTTTAGGATCATACTTAAAATACATTTCTAAAAAGTTTTTACTGAAGTCTCTGGTGTACAACATAGTGACTCAGTACTTATATGCTTTATGAAATGCTCACTATAAGTGTAGTTACCATCTGTCATACAGTATTACAATGTTATTGGCTGTATTTTTTATGCTGTACATTTCATCCCAGTGAGTTATTTTAAAATAATTGGAATTTTGTACCTTTTTATCTCCACCTGTTTCACCCATCCCATCTCTTAACCCCTGTGGCAACTATCAGTTTGTTCTCTGTATTTGAGTCTATTTATTTTTTCAGATTCCACATGTAAGTGAAATCATACAGTATTTGTATTATTTCACTTAGCATAATTCCCCCTAGGTCCATCCATGTTGTTGCAAATGGCAGGATTTATTTTTTAAGCCTCAGCAATATTCCATTGTATATATGAATTACATCTTCTTTATCCATTCATCTGTTGATGGACACTTAGGTTGCTTCTATATCTTAGCTATTGTAAATAATGCTTTAATAAACATAGGGGGGCATATATCTTTTTGAATTAGTGTTTTTTCTTTGGGTAAATAAATACCCAGAAGTGGAATTACTCAGCAGTATGACATTTCAATTTTTAATCTTTTGAGGAACCTCCATACTGTTTTCCATAGTGACTGAACCATTTTACATTCCCACCAAGAGTGCACAGGTGTTCCTCTTTCCACATCCTTGTCATCACTTAATTACTTCTCATCTTTTTGATACTAGCCATTCTGACTGGTGTGAGGTGATTATCTCATTGTGGTTTTGATTTGCATTTCCCTCATTAGTGATGTTTGAGCATCTTTTTCATGTCTGTTGGCATTCTTTATGTCTTCTTTGGAAAAATGTCTATTCAGGTCCTCTGCCCATTTTTTAATTGGATTGTGTTTTTGGAGTTGAGTTATATCAGTTCTTTTATGTTTTGGATATTAGTCCCTTATTAGATATATCACTTGCAAATATCTTCTCCCATTCAGTAGGTTGCCTTTTTGTTTTGTTGGTTGTTTCCTTTGCTGTGCAGAGCTTTTTAGTTTGATGTAGTCACACTTATTTTTGCTTTTGTTTTCTTTGACTGGGGAAGGGCATTTAGGGATTTTACTTAGTTTTTTCATATATAAGAAAATTTTCCTAACCCAAGGCCACAAGTATTTGTCTTAGGTTTTCTTGTAGATATTTTTAAGTTTAGATTCTATGTTTAAGTGATGATCCATTTTCAGCTAATCTTGGTGTGTGGTATAAGTTGAGGTTCCTATTTTTTCCTTTGGATATCCCAGCACCATTTGTTAAAAAGACTTCTTTCTCCAGTGAATTACTTTTGAATTCATGTCAAGAACTGACTATATGTATTTCTGGGCTCTCTTCTGTTACACTGATCCATAGATCTAACATTTTACCAATACCCCACTGCCTTGATTAGCCTTATGTAAGTCTTTAAGTCAAGTGGGAGCCCTCAAACTTTGTTCTTTTTTAGAAATGTCTGGACCTCCTAGTTGTACCTTTCCATATAAATTTTAAATTTTATAATCAGCTTGTTGATTTTTATAAAATTCCTGCTGGGATTTTGAATGGAATTATGTTCAATATATTGATAAAATTGGGAAGAAATGACATCTTAATATTAAATGTTCCAATCCATGCATATTGTGTATCTTTAAGGTACAGTATTTTCTACATTTCACATACAAATCTTCAACATATTTTTATTACATTTCATGTTTTGTGGTGCTACTGTAAATGGTAATTTAAAATTTTCAGTTTCTAAACATTCATTGCTACTATGTAGAAATACAGTCTTGCATACCGACCTTGCTAAACTCACTTATTCTAGTAGCCTTTTTTTTAAAGATAAGTAGTCACATCCAGAAATAGGTGTCTTGTTTCCAGTCTGCCCCCCACTTCCTCCCCATATTGTACACTGATCTCCAACAGTGTTGAATAGGAATGCTTCACCATTTATATGATGTTAGTAGGCTTTTTGGTAAATGCTCTAAAGCAGATTAAAGATCCTTCAATTTCTAGTTTGAGGAGCTTTATTTTTATTTTTTAATCATAAATGGATGTTGGTTTTTGTCAGTTGATTTTTCTGCACTTTTTTTTGGGAAAAAAATTCAGATAAAATTTACATGCCATAATATTCACCATTTTAAAGCATATAATTCAGTTATGTTCAAAAGGTTGTTTTCTGCAACATTTGAGATAATCATATAGTTTTTCTCTTATATGTTGATACAGTGAATTATATTGATTTTTAAAACATGTTGGGTCAATCTTTTTTCCTAGGATAAACACAACCTGGTCATGATGTATTCTTTTTATCTACTGCCAAATATCATTTACTAATATAATAAATTACAGAGTTGCATTAAAGTTTGTAGTCTTCTAGTAAACATTAACCTGAACATACTTATTTTCTAACTGCATTTGGGTAAAACTAAAAATGCCTTAAATGCTTTCATAAAACTTTCTATTTAAAAGTAAAATTTAAATTTAAAAAAGACTTTATACCTCCATTTTATAAAATTACTTGGGTGATAAAAAGCTCACATAAATAATAGATAATTGTATCTATATATTAAATTCAATATATATTACGTATCTATAAATACACCAATAATAGCAAAATGTGCATTAAAGAACCCTAACAAGAGTACATAATAGAAAATAACTCTAATAGTAAAGGTTTTCTTGCTGATTGGCTTCCCTCTCACTTGGGTTGCTGCTCCAAAATTCCTATATAAAATGCTTAAGATCAGCAATATAATCACAGGTAGGGCTGGAGGTACTGATTTGAAGCTGCATTTACATAACAAGTATTCAGGGTTTTTTAGCTATTTGTTACAGAAGAATGAAAATAGAAAACTTTACTAAAGGTATTTTTATTCACATTTTACATGAGATTGAGAAAATGTCAGTTGTTCATATCAAAGAATGGGGAACCTAAAGCAGTAGTGTCTTCCCAAGTCCCTTCTCTGCTTGTTTCATTACCTGTGACATTAAGGTTCTGTTTCCCAGACAGTCCAGCGATAAGACCTACAGGCTGCTTTTAGCTCTTGAGAGAAAAAGAACTCAGAAAGAGGTGCTCACCAAAAAAAAAAGAAACAGAAAGGTAAGAGTAGATTGAGTTTCTGCCCTTAAAAGAAACAGTGGGAAAAAAAGAAGACATTTTATGTTAATGATAATTGGGTAAATGATAGATTTATTTTTTAGTTGTGTATTTTCAGAAGTAATGTTAAATTTACTTATGTTCAAATATCTCAAAAGGTTTCTTGTGTGTTTAATAGTTAAAAGTGGAGTTATTAAAGAAAAAATGCAAAACCTTATTTTTTTTACAGAATAGTATAAATGTTTATTTTCTGTATGATTTACTTTGCTGTCCTGTTTTTACAATATAGAAAAGTGTAGTCTTTGAATAGCTCTAGTAAATATAAATTTAATCTTTCTACTTTGGGATGTAAATAGAGCTAAAAAATTATATACCCAACCCTCCCCAAATAGTCTTTTTAAATTGTTGAATTAATGGGGATATTAATCTTGTTCAGCAATTTTATGCAAATGCCTAAATATAAAAAGTCGTTTAGTAAGTACTACACAGGAAGGAAAAGGCTTAATACTTTAGATAGCTTCTTGAAAAATCAGAAAAACTAGTAGCATTTGATTGCACCTTCAAATTTTTACAAGCAAAACATTCTCAAGCAATGCTGTCATACATAATCTACAATTGTAATCCAAATTTCACAAACATCTGCACACTGTATATAAATACACATCACAAAGGTGCAATTAAACATAGAATATGTACAAAATGAACAAAGTTTAGGTTTAGACCAAAAAGGTATTGTAATCTTTTGAAAAATACTTGATTAGATACTTTTTATCCTCTTACACTAATTTACATTTATACAAATTTCAATTAAACATACTAGTTTGAGGTGCTAAGAATGTCTGTACTATCTACATTTAGAGTTACTGCACTATAATTTTATAAATCCAAATTTCAAAGGAAGATACTTTAATGAATAACGGAATCTTCTTTTGGATTACTTAATTTCTATTGCCTATATCTTGTGTGTTCATATGAACATATATACACACTTAATACATACAACTAGAGACTCCTTGTAGGAAATAGAACAATCATATACTAATTAATTACTGAGAATTAAGGTACCTAACAAAATGCCTGAATGTTTTTTCCTTGTCAAAAAATCCAGAGTCCTATTATAACAGGCTCTTAAATTCATAAAGCTTTTGAATTTTGAATTGCTGAAAATGATTTAGGTTATTTTGTCATTATATGAAAACACTCATATCATCAGCTTACCAAATCACTGGCTAAAAATAATGTATTAAGCTTCCCTTATAAAAAGAAATCCCACTACAATTTGAAAGCTTTGTCAGGAGGCCCATTTCAGTCAAGTAGGAGTCCTATACTGGATTGAAACCTCTTAGTTCCAAATTGTATAAAGAAAACTGTACAGATGAAAATCCTTTCCTAAATTCATCTCACAGAGCTTCAATATTATTTCTCCAGCCAACCCAAATTTTATACCTGATAATTATGTAAGGTTCTATATGATCACTACATAATAATGTTTACTATTCATACACACCTCTCACTTTACTAGTACCCAGTGATCACTTTGACAATTTATTACCATTTCAAATACATACCACCTCCTTGAAAGAAAACGGAAACATCTGAGAGCATTTCTTAGTCACTCCTTATTATAGAAACACATTGCCCCAACTTTGAGATTTACTGTCCCTTGACACTTGATATGTTTTTTTAAAAAACAAAATAACTTTTTTATTTTAAAAGTGTGCCTACAGATTACTTCCCCTTCTGGCATTCCCAAAGTAACAATAGGATATTATTCTAGAATCCACCCTAAAAAGTTGTTTTTTTTAAAAAAGATAGTGCTTTTCTAAATACAAATGTCATTTGAATATGTTTCATAAGAATTAGTTTATGTAGACACCTCTACCTGCTTATAGTCTAGGTCTCGTGTCAAAGAATGGGTAAGACCAGTGCTTCTCTGGCTTTTTCTACTGGAACAAATGCATACAACGCCATACATTATAAATCATAGTAATTTATAAATGTTCTTTGTCAACAGGATCAGAAGGAGAGAGCATCTAATTCTTAAGAAACCCAAGCAAATTAAAAATCTATATAATGCAATAAAGAAAAATTCAATTTAAAAGGGGCATAAAGCAGATTTAACTAAGATTTAGAATGTACTAATTTCCTCATTTAAAATTTCTCTTTCAGTATTATAATTTCAGGTCTCACAAGGCCTGAATTAACAATACAATAATTGTTAAACTATCTTCAAGAAAATGAAGTGTCCCTGCACCTTCAGTATTCTGTACAGTTCCTTCCGTTTATCAGTCTTTTGTGCAAGAGTTAGCAATTCATGGCACAAGGGTCACTTTTTGCTTTTCCTGCGGAGCTGATGACACTCATCAAACATCGTCCGAATTCCTCAAGTATCATCCGCTCAGCCGCTGCCTTTGATTTTCCCTTCTTGTCTGCCTGCTCTGCCTGGGCAAGAAGGCAGTTACACGTGGCTTCAGCTACTTCCTTAGTCACAAATGTAAATGGCAATCTGAAATGATTTTTGAAAGAGAAAGAGAGAGATGATGACGGTGTTGAATAACAGCGTAAGTGGATGACATTCTTTCATGTGGAGCTCTGTGTTGACATTTTCACGATTCATCAGCACACAGCATCACGATTTGTGCAGTGAATACAAGCACATCCTAGAGAGCTTCAAAAAGTTAGACCTGGTTTTATTATGGTTTTCTAGTATATTTATTTATTTATTTTATTACTATTTACAAATATTGTTCAGACAATAAACATTTTACATATAATACATTTTTACCATGACAAGATTATCTGGTTAACTAAAAGATGTAATTCTACATGTTGACCAGATATTTCTATAACAAAAGTCCTTCCAATTCCTGAAGGTAAGCTCCCTGAGAGCATCTTTGTTTTACGTATTGCTGTTTCCTTGTTACCTAGAACATGTGGATATTTGCTGAATAAATGAATGATGTTGGGAACTGAAAACACTATCCCTTGGACAACACTGAAAATACAGCTTCTCCCCACAGACCCACATGTGGTTTGTAAACAACAAAAAAGCACACCAAAATTTTGCATTGCTCCATCACAACAAGCAAATCAAAACAATGGGGACACCAAATGCTGTTCTTTATATGGAATTTCATTCATAAAGACCTGAATCACTGAATACTAAATTAGAGCAATCTGTCCTGAGGCTTGTTAGATGTAGCCAAGTCTTAAAGCCTTGAGAGATAAAATCAGGCAATCTGATCACGAACTCAACAGCCCATAAGTAACTGCAATCTGACAGAAGGAAACTTTAAAACAAAATAAGTGAAGTCTGAAATTAAGGTCTTCTATGACAAGAGAGTAACTGAGAATCTAGTATGCTATTTAGTTCTATGGGAATCTTTGAAATATAAAAAGCACCTTAAATTGGGAGATATAATAATGTTATTACAATGTTACATAATTTGTAATACTATATAATAGTAGTGTTCATTTTATAATATTTGGAAACTATAGAAAAATGAAAGGAAAGAAAAAAACTTTTGCCAAAGACAGAAATTTATTAACATGCTGGCATAGTTTTTTTATAGTTTTTAGTTTTGAGTATAGTGTATAACTGTGTTTTTTATACTTCATAATACCATAAACATTTTCCCAAGTTGAAAAATTGTGAGTACCTTAGCATAGCAATATTTTTAATCATGACACGGAGATTAGATTTAGTAATCTGAAGGATTATTGAAAGCAGATGACCAGAATGGATCTCTTGCTATAACCCTCATTAAGCTGTCTGCCCATTTCTATTTTATTTAGTCAAGAACCATTTGCTGATTATATTCCAGTTGTAAGAGTTCTTTAAAACAAATATCTGAAGTATTTTGTACAAAAGAAGCATTTTATAAATACCGAATATTATTTCAACTTAGGCAGTTTAAATATACCATTTGCAAGGCTTACTCCATTCAATAACTCCTCAAATGAACTTCTAACAATCTCCAATACAAATCTAAGTCAGCAAGCTGTGTTGCCTCAGGCCTGCCACACACTGGGGGAGATGCTTTACTCCTCATGGCCGCGTGGTACAGGTGACTGGCAGGGTAACTAAACTTGAGACTCAGAGAGAAGAAGTGCTTGTGAGTTCACAAACTACAACAGAGCACAGGAAGTATTAAACTCAGGTCGGCAGGACTTTAAACCTCCAGCTTTCCTACTCGAGCTCAGCAGTCAAGGCAAATAAGGAGCTACCAGGATCCAGTGCATGGTAGGTGCCCCAACAGGGTGGGGAAGTACCACAAGGGCACGGGAAGGGCAAGAGAAGGTAAGAATGTGCAAAAATATGGATATTGTGACTACCAGTAAGAGGTGTAATGGTAGTAAGAGGTAAGATACCAGTAAGAGATAAGAGGTATATATATTTCCTTAAGGGCTTGTCAAATTGTACAAGTACCTCATGTTAGAAAAAATCCAGTTAAATTAAGCACAGTGAACTAAAGCATTCCTGTGTGTTTTAGAACTGTACAAAATACCTCACATGGTTTTTGTTACCTTTAAATTTCTTTGCAAGTAACTAAATGTAGAAAGAAAACGCAAGCATCATGTTTGCAACAACCAGCAGTATGAATTCAATTTTTCTCCCAAAAAAGAAACTTTACCAAAAATGAATGTTCATGTCATACTATAAAAAAGAAATTAAAATACTGACTTACTTTCCTCCTCCGCTATTCAAAGCTGGTGTTGGCCTGGTGAGCAAGTCTGAAATCTGAGAGGATAACTTAGTCTTTGCAGCGGTTTGCTGCTGTACCCTAACTTCAGCTGCATCTGCCAAGTGCATCAATGTCTTTCTTTCTGGGCTTTCTTCAAAATTCTTACAGCCAACACATTTGCATATTGAGGAACACATTATTTTTGCCTAAAAGATTTACAAAAGAAAAGCTTTCAAATTACAATCCAAAAATCATTACTATATGTAGACTACATTATCAAGTCAACAGATAATAGAATTAACTGGTCAAGTGACAATCGGATAAAATGGAAACATTTCTTGCTGACGAACACTAAGTGGGCCGACTATGCAAGCGGGCAGGTCAGGCATTCGCAGTCTGAGAGTGGCTACATGATATTTGTGTTTGAATCCTTCCATGTCCATTTTCCCCTCACTAAAGATTTTCCTCCTGATACAACATCTTTGTTATAAAGAATATGAAGGATACATTACAGTATTAAAAACTAAGGGTCATCTAAAACATTAGTACAAATAAACATTTTTATACAGAGAAAAAAATAAATAAATAAGGGTCATCTAGAAACCAACTACCACAATCAAATCACCATTAACAAGTTGTTGACCTCCCATTTAGCAAACACACACTATCACGTTAAAGGGATTTCAGGGATGCTATTTTTCATTGTTACCTCCTCCCTTATCTCCTCTCCAGATTCCCAAACTCTGAGATAGTCCATATTAAACCAGTGTGTGTGCCATATGCATGAGAGGGTTTTCTTCTTGCTCTTCTGACTCATCTTGACATCAATTTCCATTTTGTCTCTTTCTGTGGACTTGGTCTTACAGCTTACATATTCATGGTAATTTCTGTATGATCTGGCTTGTGAGGAGAAGCCACCTACTGAGTCCATTTTTTCCAACACTGGATGAAAAACTGATTTGCTGGGCTCTGAGATATTATTTAGGAGACATTCAAAAATAACTTTGATTTTATGCAGTTCATATTTGATTATATTCATATTTTGATTATATGCAATTCACTCATTGACTTTAGGACTAATAAAACACTACTATACTTCTTGAGAGATGTACCTGACCTTTGAATATGTAAATGAAGAATTCACACAACTAGAGAAAATCTTAGCTATGACAGCTTTTGCATAGAAGGGGTCACTGGACTGTAGGTAGCTGCTCTTGGAGCAGAGCAGACCTCCCCAGGGGAGAGTCTGGTCCTTGGTATTACTTTACCAAGTACATGGCAGGCCTCCTGCCAAACTAAAAAGAAGGTCTCCCTCTGAATATGAAATCTGAAAGAGTGAAATATAACAGATAAGAAGAGACAACTGCAGGAATGACTCAACCCGAGATTGTCAGTGAAAAGTTGCAGGTGCACCACGAAACTAATCACAGTAACCTTAATTAATCTTGGGTGTAACTAGATTATTATACTTAACTTTGAAAATAAAAATCAAAACTATGTAGTATTTTGTCTGAAACAAGAAAGGGATGATTTACATGGCAATTGTCAAAGTAGAGGTTCAACTACATTCTCCAGAAAAGACACCTGGCCCATAAATAAAAGCAGCCTGTTGAATGGGATGGTGAAATGGTGAAAACTGATGCAACCACCTCACAATGACCAATAATCTCATCCAGCAATATTCCATATTCCTCCTTTCCTATTTTTATGCTCACAAAACAAATGTCTTCACATACTTAGTTTCCACAGAACGGTGTTCAACAGGGCACTGTTTGCATTTGGGCAAAATCGAGCCTTGGAATGCAGGCTACTTTGTATTCCATGTGGAGAGAGTGGGTAGTACAGCCCCTCAACTGCAGACCCCTGCTACAGAGTTTCCAAGCCACTGTGATGTTATTTCCTTAATGAAAAATCAATAAACTGGTGCTCTGATTGCATACTTCTGGGTATAATGACCATGAAGTTATGAACTGATAAATCAACTAATAAGACCCCCAGGTGGAAGGACAAAACCAAGCCCTGCCTGGGAGGCCAGATGGTCTTCCTCAACCTAGGGCCCTTGGGCCAAATATGCATATTTTCAAATTGCAATAGCAAAGCAATTTCCCAATTTTTAAATAAATTTTTATAGTATGTCCTTTCTCAAGTTATTTTCAAAAGATGGCTAGATTATTTTCCAAAACCAGAATCTCACCTCATAGCATTCACAATAGTTTTTAAGACATCCTGATCGTTTGCAATTACATCCTTTGCTGTGACGTCGATCTGATTCTCCCTCCTTTCCTTTCCCTATTTTAGGCTTAAAAGCTTCTGGATTTCTGTCAAGGCATGCCTATCAAAACAGACCAAATATCAACTTGTTATACCACAATAGATTAAACACTACAAAGGGAATTCATTTTCTTTGTAGAACAGTTAAGTTCTACAAAAAACAGGAAACCAGAAATTTTTGTCAGTTAAATGAAATAAAAAGTCACCTTTATTGCTTTTTGCCTTTCATTTTCATGTTCCAAATTATTGTAACAGTTAGTACAATTGCAGTTGTTGCAAAATTCACCATTTGCAAAGCAATCACAATATCTGGAATATAAAAATCAGTGCAAGTCATAAGAAAAGTCATTGTTAGGAGAAACAAAACTAGAAATTGTCTGTTTAAATAGTATTATATATGTGGTAAAGCATTAGCTATGTACTCAGAGCTACCCAGTTAACAAAGTTAACAACATATACTGATTGTCAACCATACGATTCGGCTCAAAATTAAAGTCACTGGCTCCTAGAATATTGGTTTACAAATTTAGTTCCAGCAGTAGCTGCTGACAACATGAGAGCTGTGTGATTTTATATACTCTCAAAATAGGTGACGTCAAAATCATGGAAAACATGGGCTATCTTTTATTAGTGGAACCTGCTCATCTGAACTACAGCCATGCTTCTTTGGAGTCTAAACACCCTGTAAAACCAATGGTTTTCACTTAACTGCTTCACATCAAAGATCTCAGTCCAGTAGTAATCAGCCAATTAAGCACCCAACTATTTTTAAAACTACGCAAAGTATCACCTCATTTAGGACACCAAATAAAAAGGATCATCAATAAGATCAAATTCATCGCCTCATGGAGAGAGGCTCTGTCTGGCCCATGCTGCTGTGCCTCTCACCGCCTCATCTATGGTAAAGATTCTAGAATTCTTTCTGAATGAATGAAAGAGTACTTTTACACTGTCGCGTGTGCTTGGACATTCATTTGTATACCCATTTAAATTACTCAGACTTATGACACTGGCCTGTTAAGAATTTTTAATAAACCCCGTTTATTTTTAAAAGCGTTTCCAGTTATATCAAATATGAAACAGTAGCAAAAAGACTTACAATTTTAAACACAGCGATTTTGTACAATTACAGGGCTTTCTGGGCCGACTGGCAGACTCTGATGGGATTATGCTATAGACACAAAAAAAGATATTCATTTTAATCAATTAAAGATAACTACTGAAAATCAGAAAGTCTCCAATCTATAAATTCCTCCTAAAATAAAGCTTTGAGAAATGTATACATCTCTCATAACAGTTTGTTATGTTGTTCCCTTTACATTAAGTTCAAAAGCAGGTTGTCAGATGAAAAGAGAGGTAGGGAGATAAGGTGTGAATTTAAAGAATAAAACTAGTAGTAGTTATCAATAACTTCTGAAGAACACTCCACAAAAAATATTCTTCCTTCTGAGAGAACCAAAGCTGACCTCTCCTCAGAATGTTTGGGGCTCAATTATAAGAGGCAATGAGTGGAAATGGGTGTTTGCAGTTGGAATCTGGGTACGGAGGGGTGGTCTGGGTCCCTGTGATTAACTAAGCATTGCTTCTAAACCAATAGTGCAAAGGCAGCAGTTAACAGATTGAAAAACAGACAAACAAAAAGCAAGCAAGCACCGAACATGACTCTTTAAAACTAGCTAACATCATTCTAAAAACATATTCAGGATACAAGAGAGAGAAGAGAAAGAGAGATCATAATAAAACAGATGGGGCAAAACTGGTGAATCCTAGTAAAAGATTATTTGGAGTTCTCTGACTATTCCTGTAACTCTTCTGTTTAAAGTATTTCTAAATAAAAAATACTGTACAGGCCTGCTCACATGGCTTTGAGGAAAAAAAAATCACATAAATAAATGTATTTTGAAATATATATATTTGATGTTGCGTTTAATCTGGTCCAACAACTTAACTTACATTTTTTAAAATACTCACCCATTGAATGGAAGCCTTGCCTGGGTCTGGATACCAGGTGTTCCAGTAAAGTTAGAGTTGCTTGCTATAGACACATAAGAAGACTGCTGTAGCTAGATGTAAAAAAGGTAATTTTAGACCATATTTGCAAAAATGGACAACACTCTCAGATATAATGATCAGGAAGAAACACAAAGCCATCTACTAAAATAGGAAAAATAGTATGGGGAATTTCATATAAAGTTTCATAGAAACTTCACGGAGCTCTTCTAAAGACCCAAACTAAGACTAGAGGTGAAAACAATGGGAACATTTTAAAGTACTACCCAGTACAAATATATGAAATCTTTTTCATAGACCAGTAAGTATATCAGCATTAGGAAGTTCTGGATAAATGCCCTGAAAGTACTGCAATAACTTATAATAACTTATGGGCTAGAAAAATGCTATGTTGTCTACTTGTAAATAAAACAGGTACTATATTGATCATTTATCACAAGTTTTAGAGAATGAGAAGTTATTTGCACAGTAATTAAGTTTCTATTGTATACTGATAATAAAAGAAATGCTAATGATAAAAACAGTGAACATTCATTTTTCAATCAGTAACCACATAAAAAATACCTAAGTACATTTCATTTAAGTACACAGATAGATTTGTTTGTCACCCTTATAGTCTGAGTAGATCAATTCAACAGTTTAGGATATGGTGCTAATTTGCTTGATTCTAACGTGGAAAAGAAAACTTCCACCTGCTTCCTAGAAGCAGCACTCCCAACCCAAGCCAGCCAGCTGGCTCACACACAGCTTAGACTCTACAGGGGACCAGATGAACACGTCTGCACAGACCTCTGAAGGAATGGCCTCTGAAAATGTATCTCACAGTCTGTTTTCCAAGAACACACTAGTGGCCTCATTTTCACTGGTGAGGAAGAGCTTTGTTACAGAGTCCTTTCTAATTCATTTGGACTCTGCTGATTTTAATCTTCAACTTATTTTGTTTTGCCATGATCTTGCCCTCACATCAAACTGCTATCAGTTCCAAATTGTCTGACTTGTATATATGATTTGTGCTGTATATAAACTCAGAAGTTTTCATCAACATCTCAGGATTTTGGTAAGAGCCATTTTAATACTGAGTTATGTTTTGAGCAGTTTCAGAATGTGGTAGCACTAGACATCTTAAACGCAATAATCCTTTATTGGAATGCAATTACTTCCTTTTTTCCTCATACCTGAGTAACGTACTGAGCTGGAAGCACTGCATAACCCACGTTCCCTGTGCCTGGAGCTGGGGCCAGCACAGTGCCTGGTGGCAGGTTAGTGAGGTTGGGTTGGATCTGTGGCAGTGGTGTGGCAGGCATGATGAGCCGTTGCTGTGGCTGGCTGGTAGTAACTATCTGAGAAGTTGGATTGATTGGTTTTGGAACAACCTAAATAAAGGAAGTATATCAGTAATTACAACTAATTTTTGCAGCTTCTCAATTCAGCATAAATCTCTCATACGTAAATCTTAACTTTCAGTTTTAAAAGTAAATTGAGAGAGACTGAGAAAAGAAGTCACGTGATACTCACTTGTTTGACAGCTTGCGCTGAGACAATTGGAACTGACATCCGCACTGGAGTGGTGTTAACAACCACTGGCTTTGCTTTTTAAAAAGGAAGGGAAAAGGACGATTCATTTATAGACAATAGTATTAAAAACATTTAAGATACTTAGTTCTCTCAAGATACCCTCAGGAAAGAGCTTAAAGAATTCTTTTTCTTTCCTATTTGGAACAATCTTTAATCATGACTGTTACCTTTCAGAAGTCCTCAGCCCATCTACCAGAAACTCGTGTCTAAGGTAGCTATAGTCTATCTACTTTATGAGAGAGTATTTGTTGCTTAAGATGGTCCACTGAAAATACTTCATTCTGTATTCAGATGATTTATACATTCACTACTAAATTCAGTCAGATGAAATGTTAAACAAATTTAAAAACTGCCATTCAGAAGCTTAGGAAACAATGCTGCTCTCCACTATTTCTAACTACTATGTTTATATTCAAACCAGAGAAAATATCATTCTTATATAATTCATTCTTTACAGAATATCCACTAAAAGGCAGTGTAGCATGAAGGTTAAAATATGGGCTCTTCAGGCAGGGAAAGACAAATACCAAGTGATTTCACTTATCTGCAGAGTATAAAAACAAAGCAAAGCAGAGAGAACAAAATAGCAGTAGACTCAGACACCGAGAAGGGACTAGTGGTTCCCAAAGGGGAGGGGTGGGAAAGGGTGAGGGCATGGGGAGAAGGGGATTAAGAGGCACAATAATTTGCAATCACAATATAGGTTGGTGACAGGGGTGATAGCACAGCATGGAGAATAAAGTTAATGATTCTGTAACATCTTATTATGTTGATGGACAGTGACCACACTGGAGGGGGTGAGGACTTGATAATATGGGTGAATGCTGAACCACTGTGTTATGTATTTGAAACCATCATAAGATTGTGTATCAATAATACTTTAATAAAAAAAAGAAGAATATGGGGTCTTAAATCATAAGACCCTGAGGGGTTCAAATCTCAATTCTGCTGCTTTCTAACTAAATTCCCTTTGTCTGTATTCCTGTCTGCAATGTGGGGATAGTATCTCCTTTGTAGTGTACAAGATTAAATATGTTAATTCATGAAAATTTACTAGAACAGTGGCCAGCAAATAGTAAATGCTTGAGCAATGTTAGTTGCTATTATTGTCACTCTTGCTGTTATTATTACAACCATTACTACTATATAAATGGTATTATGGACAGTGTTCAGGAAAACTAAAGTACAAGACACTTGCTCAGAGAGACTACATTCAAGTAGAGCAGATTAGACAAGTACCTTTATAAAATAAATACTGTTAAAAAAGAAGTGCTATGTACATAATGCAGCAGGTGTGCGGGTGGGGTGGGGGGATACGGGGAAGGCAGTATAACACAGAGAAGACAAGTAGTGACTCTATAACATCCTTCTACGCTGATGGACAGTGACTGTAATGGGGTATGTGGTGGGGACTTGATAATAGGGGGAGTCTAGTAACCATAATGTTGCTCATGTAATTGTATATTAATAATAGCAATATTTTTTTTAAATGCTTGTCTCTCCTGGTTATCCTAAAAAAAAAAGAAGTGGTATGGGAGTCAATGGTGACAGAACATACATCTGACTGGCAGAGGATGAGAATATGCAAAGAATGTATGGAGGCCATAAGTGCCCCAGATGGGTCCTGATCAGTACACAGGCACATGGATGAGAGGAGGACAGTCCTGGCAGAGGCAGAAGCACAAGTGGAGGCTTGATGCTGGCAAGTAGCAAAGCATTTCACAAAATGTTGAACAGACCAGTTGGGCTGGACCTAGGGTTAAAGTTAGCAAGCACAGGCAAAAAGGTAGACTGTGGCCATTTTGTTGAAGACCTTGAATTATGAGGGTAGAAATCTGTATATTTAATATGTATTTTTTATTCAGTAGGCAATGAGAAGTTTCTGAGGATTCTGAAGTACAGAAATATTATTGGAATAGCACAAAATGAAATTATATTTGGCAGCAGTGTGTAGAACAGAATGAGGTTACAAGAAACAAGAAAGAAGAGTGCAAAAGATGAAGGTCTTATCTAGGGTGACAGCACTGGGGACAGAAAGGAGACGTGGTGGGGGTGAAAGGCCCAGGCACTGTCCACCAGCTGATGGCAGGGGGTGCAGGTGAAGGGGAGGAAAGGGAAGTCACCGTATGCCTGTCAAGTGATTAGGAAAACGACAGGTATTAGAACTAAAAATTCAAGGATGAACTGACTTGAAGGGAAGATGAATCCTGGTGTAGAGAAATGCTATGATGAAATTCAGGAGAGAGGCTGGCATGAGACTTGTAGTTTGGACCAAAAGGAGTACAACTTTTAATACTGCCTACTTCCATTTTCACAGTGTAGAAAAGGGATTTAAGAAGATAGAAAGGACATCTCTTTGGGTTTTATTATTTATTTATTCTATTCAGACTAGAGCCTCATCTGAAAGAGGTTGAGATGATGAGATCTCATCTATTCTGAGCAACAACAAAAACAGACGTCCCTGGATACAAAGGCTGGGAGGGTTATGGCTGAACACAAAAAGTTGGGTCCTGTGTGAACATTGGAGAGCGCCCTGATCTAAAAGGGAGCAAGCCCCTCTGGCAAGGTGATAAGCTAAGGAGAGGCGGGGATGGTGAGAGACTGCCAGAAAACGTGATAAGTGGCGATGATTCCATCTCTCTGAGCATGCTAAAAAATACTAAACTGCATGCTTAACCAGGGTGATTTTATGGTAGCCATGAATTATATCTCAATAAAGTTGTTACACAAAAAGAGCATATGCCCATGAATTTTAAGAGCAGTGACATCTGATATCTGCTTTAAAACTGTTTCCTGTTGTTTTGATTCTCCTCAGTTACTTTAACTCCAGTAAAGTTATAATAACCACTGTAGACTGGCTTCAGCAATACTATGAAGAGTTAAAGGGGGAATTAAAAGGAATTAAAAGCCTGCATTCATGCCTGGGACATAGAAGAGCAGACTCCCTACACTACTTGCTCTGCAGGGAGATGTTGGCTGGTCGGAAGCACATAAGGCAGCAATCTTGAAGCAAGTGCAGCAATCAGAGGAAGACAGGAACTTCCTGGTGGACTTAAAAAAATAGGGAGGAGTGCGTGGCCTGCCCTCCCTTACACCGATTGGGAGACTCCAATGATTCTTATCTGGATAACAAAGAAAGGATAACTGTCCCCCTCCCCCCGACCCCACACCCTAGAAAATCTGGGAAATCTAGGTTTACATTAGCTTGTTATCTGCATGCTGAGTTTTAACTGAAATCTGGGGAATGAGAAAATGTAGAGTGGTCAGAAAATAGAGCACTATAAATTACCTAGGGAAAGGGGTCAGGGGTCATACTGATGCTACATAACTAAGTCAACAGTCTGTATTTCTCCTCAACTTTTGAGCACCATCCCACATTACTAGTACTATAGTTTCATAGAGGCTGGCACAATCTTTCATTTTTCAGTCTTTAAGAGGAATTCTGAACAATCCTTTTAGAACAGCCTCCTTCCATGTTTCAGAAACCATACCTGCAAGTGTTTGAGGCTTTTTAATTTCTTAAATTCCTCCCTCACAAAGACAGTAGATTATATTCTAAAGAGGTTAACCAAGCACTCTGCTGTGTCTTTCTACTGTGTTGTCTGCCATCCAGCCAGGAAATAACATGGTGGAGCCTTTGAATACTTTTCTATGGCTTCCGTGGGACAATGTACAAGATGAGCCCAATTCCCTTTGGCACAAGTAAATCCCTCAGAGGAAATTAGGCCTTCACAAAGGCATACTAATACATTAGATGGGCTAGAGAAACTATATTTAATGTGTCTCTAATAAAAACCATAAACTTAGTTCATCATTCCTGTGAAATACCTACAATATATTCGGAGACAGAGAAAAATATGGGTGGATATACAGGAAATCACATGGGTGGCATGTGTATGCAAGAGGAAGAGGGTATAGAGAGAGAGAAAGGGAAGGAGCCAGAGACCTAGAGGGGAGGAAGAGGGAAAGCTGAAGGTGGAAAGCAAAAAAGGAATAAGCACTAGGTGGGAGGAGGGATTTACAGATGGCAAAGAGAACAGAGAGGGGGAGAGAGGCAGACAGACAGACACAAAGTCCGAAAAAAAGGTACCAGTAAACACACTGTGATGATGAACTGTCCAACCCATTCCTCTGCTCCTCCTGGACCTACAGCTCCCTTGACTCCTCACACCAAAGGCTTATTCTCGATAGTGAGGACATTCGTGTTAATGTTACCCTGGGAATGGATACTCAGCGTATTGTATACATACAGACACACACATAAAGAAACCTGTGTCTAATTGCTACTCTATGTCATAATGATATCTAAGTAAATTGGACTTACAGCACATCTCATAAGACCCTGTTAATATTGAGAGGATACAAAACTTGATTCCCTTAGTTAGCAATACATTGTTTAATTTTTCCTCCTATTAAGAGATTTTCTTCCAAAATCAGTTTAAATAGGGATTAGAAAATATAATTACTTGATACGCCTAATTTTAATAGAATACATGCTATAATCCTGTTTCCCTCACGTGTTCTCCATTTTCTCCTATCAATAGCTTAAAAAAATTGATTTTTTTCTTTCACAGTTCCCTTAGGTGAACTAGCTATTAATAATAGGTAGCTCCGACCCTCTGATCCCTTAATAAAAATGAATCGGTAAACACATAATCTTTAATTCTTCTATTCACATCCAGTAAACAATAAATCATTCACTTGCCATCAATTGCTTTTTGACATTGATGGAATACGCAGCAGTCTTCCAAGGAAAAAGATTAGGCCCTGACTGTCCTGATCCTTTCACACCATTTGATTTTTTTTAAAGTACATAAATATGCAGAAAGATTTTATGTGTGAGTCTGTGTATGCATATCAGGTGGTAGGAAAGGTTAAATAGAAAATGAAAGGACTACAAACAGGATTGTCCTCCAGGAAAAGTACAATCGAGCAAAATAACAAAATATTTTAATTGCCATTTATTAACAATTACAGATTTAAAATTAGGAAAGGATGAAAGTGATATAAAGTTCTTATCATTTTTTTTATATCTTGCCTACTGGTCATTCCACTGACCCAACCCCTATCGAGCAGCTTCAAAGTTTAGGAAATGAGATAATCTGGTTCCATCTAAATTTATCCCACTAGCATAAATGGTAGGTTTTTAAACCAGCAATGAAATGGCGACCCACAAACTGATGAATACTTATGGTTAGCTAGTAGTAGAGCACATTTGTCCCAAATTCTGGCAGAAGGAGATAGTACAGTTACATCTGACTATGATTCTATTGTTCTCTCTCTGCAACAGCTGCCGATTCAAACTCCCGGCTGAAATGCCATACTTAATCAGAATTTCAGCAAAAGGACCAATGTTCTTTAATAATTTTCAAAGCATTAATTAGTGTTTTTAAAAAATGGTTACTAACCTTGCTGAAGAGGCTGAGTGTTTGTACTGGGGTTCTGACTAACTGGCTGGGTTGAGCTACTGGCTGTGGTGGCAGTAACAAGTCGGACATAATGAAACTTGCTTCCAGGCACTTGAATCTGCTGGACATTGGGAGCAGTTGCCAGAGGAATAATTGTCTTAAACTGTGATGTGCTCACGCCTCCAACAGTGATGGTCTGCACAGCTGATTTCACTGCCTATTAAATAATACAACATGGCTATCATTAATCTTGGATTTAACTTCCCTACTCCTTTTAACTTATGACAATCACTCAAGCAAAAAGTATGCTCCTGTATTTCATCAAAAGCTGTTAAAAGGAACAACCTGTTCAAAGAGAAATGAAAAGAATAGCAATGAATACAGGAGTGAAAACAAAATTAATGAGTTCTGCCTTCCATCTCTAAGTAGTTAACTTTCTTGGTAGTCCAGGTCAGATGACTTGCTATGAAAAAATTATTACTTAAATTACAAGAACATATTCAGTTTGTTAATTACCAGGCAAACCTTACTAGAAAAGGATTATTTAAGCCTCATATTCAACATAGAGAAAAGATGACACAGCTATTTGGCTTTATTGTTATCCACCAAATTAACTATGACAAATTTCATTTTCACGTATTCTAAAGGAGAAAGAAACCCAAAACAAAAGCTCATCTTGCACCCTCATTAAATCTAGCCAATTCTGAAAGGCATATAATACTCCACTGATACACATGTACCCACTAATGTATGGATAGGGGGCCAAATTCAGTCCAAAATTACCCCAATTTTGGTTATATAGGGAAACTGGTCAATTTCAGTGATTCAGATCTGAGTCAATATAATCATTTTAATCATTTGTAATCCTTTCCTTCAGTCTGACAAAAAGCAGTGTGACTTTCCTGGAAGCTAAATGAAACATTAGAGGCAAAACACAACAAAAGGCCTTTAAGATGTCTCCAAATGATGTTTAACCAAAGTACAACAGAGACTGTCATACAAAGCAAAGGTCCAGACAAGATTCTCAAACTACTTCTATAGTATTAGAATTACATCCCCAGCTGTTCTTCAAAAAGACCTCATGCTAAAAGATAATTGACATGATAGAGGAAATCTATATTCATTATGTAGATAATAATTTACGAAAAAATAATTCTGAAGAATTTGAACACTTTCATTAAGGCCCAGAAAAAAAGAAAAAAGAAAAAAAATAAAGAGGAGAATGTCACAGAGTTTGGAAACCCTACAGGTAACAGTCAAAGGAGTTGACTTCAGCATAAAATAATTCACATATTCTCATTAGGCAAAGGCACCACAAGGCAGATTTAAAATAAAGGTAAGAGGAGAAGTGGCTGGTGGTGACCATGGGGGAGGGGTTGGGGTGGGTGGTGGTGAGGGGGAGGGGGAGGGGGATAAAGGGGCACAAAAATTCTCAATCATAATATAAGTTAGTCACAGGGATGTAATATAGCATGGAGAATATAGCCAATGGTTCTGTAGATTCTGTAACATCTTCCTACATTGACAGACAATAACTGCACTAGTGGGAGTGAGGATTTAAGAATATGGGTAACTGTTGAACTGCTGAACTACAAATGTTTCGTACATTTGAAACCAATATCAGATTGTATATCAATGATACTTCAAAAAAAAAATAATAAAGATAAGAGACAATAACCATAGCAGTCATCAGTGAGTTAAATGAAAATATAAAGCTTACGGGATAAAATGTGTACATACGGAAGCTACTGAAAAATCAAGCAAACTATGAGACAAACATATATGGTGGTGCAAGAGACACGGCCCTTGCTACATCAGCTCAAAATGGGAAAAAAAAATACTATCTTAAGAAACAAAGTGCCTGAAACAATAGTTAAATTTATTGGGTATCTAGCATGAATACAAAGCAGTGCTTTTTAAAACTCTAAGTTCATCTGATTTAAACCTAGAAAGTACATGATGAGCTGGGCATAGCAAGGCACAGCACAGGGGCTGCTTTAGTTAAGTCTGCGTAGTACAGCTTTTCCCATCTCTTTACTTTCAACTCTTTTGTATCCTTAACTTCAAGCTACAACTCTTGCAAGCTGGATAAAATTGGGTCTTAAAAAAAAAAATCAGATAGGACATATTTTTGAACAGTATTATCTCTGTTTACATCTAACATAGTAAAATATTTGGATTTAAATCCACCACTGTACTGTTTCCTATCTGAAATACCTATCCTCTTCTGTTCCTTTTTCTCTCCTTTCTTGTCCTTTTGAGTTAAATATTTTATTATTTCATTTTCCCCCTGTATTAGCTTATTTATATGTTATAATACTGTTCTTTTAGTGGTTTGCCTAGAGATTACAATGTAAATATAGGAACTAAATTAGTATTTCACTTATCATCCAGACAATGAAAGAATCACAGAACACTAACAATATTTACTCTTGCCCCATCTTTGTGCTGTTTAGTATTTTAATTCTATATACAATTTAAACTCCATAAGATGTTCGCTTAGATATAACCACAAATTTACCTTTTCTGTTGTTCCTATATTTCCATGCTTCCCTTTGGGATCATTTTCTTCTTCCTCAAGAACTCACTTTAAGATTTCCTTAAGTGCAAGTCTGCTAATGAAAAATTCTCTCTACTTTGTTCCTTAAAAAATATCAAATTCTTTCTTTATCAGTATTGAATTTGCTTTTATAAACTCATCCACTGAATTGTTAAGCCCAGTTTTGTTTTCAGTTTGAATGTATTCATCTGATTTTTTTCATAGTTCCCAATTTTCTGCTGAAATTCTTAATCTTGTCAAATAAATTTCTGAATTTATTAATCTTTGTTATTTTAAAAGTCTGAGTCTGGTAACACCATTACATATATCTCTTGGTTTTGAATAATTTGGCCTGGTTGCCTAGTATGCCTGATGATTTCTGACTAAATGCCAGGCATTGTTTATGAAAAATTAAGGAGATAATTTGAGGCTCTGAATAATGTTATATTCCTCCCAAGAGAATTCACTTTGGCTTCTGGCAGGCCCTTAAGAGCAGGGGCAGACTGTACTAAACCTGTCATAAATTGAGCTGATTTGAAGCTGAGCTTCAATCTTCAGGAGGTCTTGTCTGTTTCTCATTCACTTTTCCCCCATGTAAAAGCTCAATGGCCCAACTTGAGTGTTTACAGGGTTCCTCCCCTATGTTGGGGACTGAACCCAAATTTTGGTCCATGAGAACTGTAAAACTGACACACCTGCTCAATGCCTCAACCTTGCTGAGCCTCTTTCTGCTCACCCTCTGTCTCTTAGCCACAGCTTACAAATCAGCAAATGCCCTAAGGTGAAGCATCACCTTGAATATGCAGCTGACTTTTCCAGGCTTCACTTCAAGAAGGTGGCCTCTGATGTTCTCACACACTTGGTCGGTCTCCAATGCCTTCAAAAGTATTTTTGAAATACATTTTATTCTGCTTTTTAGTTACTCTTGGTAAGCCAGTTAGTGTGCAACAAGCTAGTTCTATAGAGGTAAAATAGAAAATCCAGACTGCCTAGGTTTTAATGTATGTAGACTACAACATTTCCTAGTTGTGTGAATTTGTGCAAATAACTAAACTTCTCTGTGACTGTTTCCTCATCTGAAAATGTGAGAATTTCTCATAGGATTGTTGTAAGGATTAAATGAGTTAAATTATATAAAGTGCAAATAATAACTCATCACATATTACAATACTCAATAAATGTGAGCTGCTATTTGTATCATCATCATGCCCATTATAGATGGAAAAACTGAAGCTTAGGGAGACTAAGTAACTGCCCCAAGTTCACACAGCTGAAAGACAGCAGAGCCAGGCTTTGAACCAGATCTAACTCCAAAGCTCATTCTCCTAAAACACATTATATAATGTGTCCCACTGTAGCCTTCAATGAATAGTTATTAAGTGACTGAATAAATAAACAGCATCCAGTCTTCAAGAACTCTGTTAAGAATTAAAGCTGCACATCGGCCTCTAAGAAACATCAAAATATTTTTTCATCAGTTAGTATAATGACTGGAAGTATAAATAGCATTTAAAGACTTTTATTTTAAAATAATTTTAGTCTCACAAGAAATGACAATTTAACAGAGTTCCTTTGTACCCTTCCTCCAACAGAGTAACATCTTGCATAACCACAGAACAGTATCAAAACCAGGAAACAGACATTTGATACAATACTACTAACTCAACTACAGAACAGACCTTCAGATTTCAACAGTTTGCATGTGCTTTTTATTGGATGTACAGACTGTATAGATTTGTATAATATCACCATAAGATACAAAATTGTTCCATTGCCACAAAGAAACTGTCTTACACCACCCTCTGTAGTCACATTCTCCCCATCAACTCTGAACTCTTGGCAACCACTGATTAATCTACAATTTTAAAACACCTAAAATACTAAGTAACATATAATGGTTACTACTTTTGCAAAAGACAAAGTATTCAAATACACTTCCTTGCTTTGAGAATTCAGAAGTCCATCTCTTCCTTGAAGTACAGTGGCCTAGAAACTCCATGTGAATGCCTCTCTGAGCATACCATATTACTAGAAAAAGTTCATGTACATTCAGTAAAAATCTTCAGCTATCTCTATATCCTGATTAATACCCTTGACACCTGCGTTAAAAAAACATCTTAATTTAAATTCAAAATAACTACATTTAACATGTATTGGTGGCTGCCCTCAAAAACATGGACTTCAAAGATTTTTTTTTACTTGCACTATTTCCTAAACCATTTCTATTTACAGATTAGCATCATAATTATAATTTAAGATAAATTTCTTTGATCGTTATTTTCGAATTAGCAAATGCCAAATCCTTGCTTAATTGAAGATTAACCTAAAAGGGGATGAAGAATAAAACATTCTTCTCTTATGCAAATGAGGAATCTTATTTTATTTGGTGAAGCTATAGATGATAGATAGGTAGGTAGAGAGACAAATGGTTCAGCCAATATCCCAAAACACCTAATTTGTAAGATTCCATATAAATATGCTTTTTTGTTGTTGTTTTTCAAAACTTACAATTTGGTTCTGTTTGTTAACATGCCCAGAAATCACTGTTTGGACATACGAGCTCTGGTTCCAGTTTGTTTCAGTCTTGGGTTCCGGCAAGCAAGCAACATGATTCTTTAGGTTGTTTCTCTTTTTGCATAGGGGTGAACATTATCACTAAATGAAATTCATATAATGCTTTAGGATAATAGTACAAATCGTGCTGTTTTGAACAGATATTAAGATGGCATTTGTTTAATCTGCTGCAAAATCAGAATAATGTTTTCCTTAACACTGGTTGGGTAATGTTTGCTAAACTGTGTTTATTTCATTAAACATTAGCTCTTCAGGATTAGATACTACATGAAATGGCCTACTTTTGTAAAATTAATTTATGAAATCCTAAGGTAAGCAAAGTTAAACAAAGGTTTTTGCTACTGGACTTCTCAGAGCTTTTAATATGCTAATGAGCATTATAAATTTCCTAGGTGGGTATGGTATATGGTGTTTCCCCAACTTATTTAACAATAGCATTTGGTGGGGGTAACTTTTTTTATGTGTGTATATATTAGTGCCAAGAGAAGGGCAACAGAATCATGTAAAGATACCCTAGAGGAAGGAGTTTTTTCACAGAAGTTGTAATAGAGAATGGTAGGACAGACAAATGAATCTCAAGCAACATGCACCATAAAAGTTACATTTGTAAAACCTCTTAAAGTAGCAATTCACCTGCATTTCTACATAAAATATGACTTAAAACTCAGTATTGAATCTAGGTAACTGACAGCTAATTTTTGGCATAATTTTATGAGAGGGAAGAGCTTATGGTTTTCTTTTTTTACTGAAATATAACTGATATAATGTTGTATTAGTTTTAGGTGTCCAATGTAACAATTTGATATATATATATTGCAAATTGATTGCTACAATAAATTAACATAATTGCACATAATTACAATGTTTTTCTTTTGAAGAGAACTTTTAACATCTCCCCTCTTAGCAACTTTCATGTATACAATACAGTATTGTTAACTATTGTCACCATGCTGTTCATACATCCCCAGGATTTACTGGCCTTATAACTGGACCACCTTCATTAATTTTGCCACACCCCCTGCTTCTGGCAATGATTAATCTGTTCTCTGTATCTGTAAGTTCATTTCTTTTTTTTTATATTCCACATATACATGAGATCACACAGTATTGTCTGTGTCTGACTTATTTACTTAGCACAAGGTCAGGCACAAAAGGCAGGATTTCATTCTTTTTATGGCTGAATAATAGTCCATTGTGTACACATATGCCCCCCCAACCCCCATCTTCTTTATCCATTCATCTGTCACTGGACACTTAGGTTGTTTCCATGCTTGGCTATTGTAAATAGTGCTGCAGTGACCATGGGGATGCAGGTATCTTTTCAAGATGGTGATTTTGCTTTCTTTGGATAAATACCCAGAAATAGAATTGTTGGATTAGATGTTAGTTCTATTTTTAGTCTTGTAGGGAACCACTATACTAGTTTCCATAGAGGCTGCACCAATTTACCTTCCCACTAACAGTATACAAGGATTCCCTTTTCTCCACATCCTCACCAACATTTGTTATTTCTTGTCTTCTTGATAACAGCCATTCATTCTAACAGGTGGGAGGTGTTATATCATTGTGGGTTTGATTCACATTTCTCTGATGATCAGTGATGTTGAGCACCTTTTCATGTACCTGTTGGCGATTTGTATGTCTTCTTTAGAAAAATGTCTATTCAGTTCCTCTGATTTGTTAGATTGTTTGAGTTTTTTAAAATTAATTGTATGAGTTCTTTATATATTTTGGATATTAACCATTATCAGACATAAGATTTGGAAATACTTTATCTCACTTAAATATTGAATTCAACCACAACAATAATGGGTTTACTTTCTAGGAATAATACCAGTTTAAAACTTTCAGCCAACTTTTACACCCCTCTTTTCTGCTAATTGACTCCTTTGCTTGCTTATTCAGGCAGGAGGGGACAGGAGGGTGAGGATGTGACAGATGTTGAAGCACTTATTTCCCTCTGGACCGCCTGAATGAAAGTCCAGGTTGAAAGGTCTAAACTGTGTTTGCCATTACTCAGCACTTTGGGGGAGTAGAAAATGTTTCCACACACTTGAAGGCACCAAAGGTTTAGACACCACGGAAAGGATTTGGGGCTAAAAAATAAGAATACTTCATAAACTGACCACCCAGCAGCAGATGAGAAGATATGTACTACAGATGTTGACAATGTGGGTAGAAGGGGTCCTGGGACCATATGTGTATCCCTAGGACTATATGTTCCTCTGCCCATTGCTTGCACTATGTATTGCCAAAGGAAATCATCAGTAAAGACAGGGAAACCCTTAATTGGTTTATGAAAATTTACCAAGTCCCAGTGGCATAAAAGAAATTCAGTTAAGTTATACAATATTAAAGAAAGTTACATTTGATACCCACTTGTTTTTTGCACTGAGACTGTTAGGAGACTGCTGTTGATGATAATGGTATCACCCAAAAGATGTACTAAAAGCCACATACTGCAAAAGTGCATAGATGAGAATGATGAGCTTTAAAGTTACATGTAAGTTAACATTTGGGGTCTGGGAATAACTTCAATTTTATCTAGGAATGATTGCCAACATACTTGTTTTGCTGCCGAAAAATTTTCCTTAAAGACAATATGAGCCTGCATTGTGATGCATTGAAAAAACTTCAATGTAATGTATTATCATCATTCAAAATTCAAATTTTAAAATATTTCATCTATATCATTTGTATAAAGGAATAATTCATTTTCTGGCATTCATGAATAAGGTACGAACAAAATTACAGACATGTTGATAACAATAATTTATGAAAGTCAACACATCATTTATGTCGAAATGCAAAAACAGACTGTAGAGAAGAAATATGAATGAGAATTTGAGTCACTTGAAAGATGGTCACTTAAATTACAAAATGATTTCTTTGTTATAGGAAATTTAATTATTTAAGAAATGGGTCACTGTTCTATTTCTTATTGTGATATTACTTCTCATAATGGGCTGAATGATTTTCTTTCATCTTTTTTAATATTATGTGTGACTCACTTTTATTGACTATTCATAAATGCACTTAATAAATTCAGGTATATTACAGATTCCTAGTTAATTAAATATGTATAATATAAATTGACAAATATAAATGTATCATTGCAATTTTCTTCAGGTTATTATCATCTTCATGGTATTATAAATATATCTTTCCTAATGAATTAACAAAGCAGAATAATACAGCGATGAGAAGACACATTAGGAACTTTTCCCTTTTCTTGATTTGCGATGAAATACAGAGTCACAAAAAAGAAGTTACCTACACGTTTCTGATTGGTTGTCATAATAGTCACGATGCTATCATTTTGTAATCTTTCCATCATAATGCATTAGCTAGTGAGCTCTTCTGGAATATGTGCTACCTCTTAATTACATCGGAATTGCCAGCATCTATTACAGTGGCTGGACATAGCAGATATGTTATAATTAGAACTCTGTTTATTTCTGAGCCTCTATGTCTTGCTTTTGTAGTGGAAGTAACAATTACATTATATTGCCATGACAGGAGGAATAAGCAAAATATTATATGTTACACAAATTTAAAATGTTCTAACTTTAATGCAAATCTTATTAGATTGTATTATGTCAGTTCTATTTACCATTTAAGATCCAGCTTAAGTTGTTTAATCTTTCTGAAGATGCTCCAAGAATATCATTTTACAATTGTTCCTTCCTTTCCCACACTCCACTTTTTCTGTTTAGATAATAAATAAATTAAAAACAGGCAATCTTCAAGAGAAACCTTAATCCAATGTATGCATTGTGTGTAGGAAGAGGCTGAGGCCCAGAGAAACACAGTGGGAAGAATTGGAATTTTTTGACTCTCGGACAACTGCTCTTCCTGTGATTGTACACGATGAGGAACTGTTTGACAGCCCATGTTAAAAACATCTCCATCTATTTATCTGTCAAATCAACGGCCATAAGATAGAAGAGGCTATCTAGAAAATTTTGTGTTTCAGGACTGTTCACAATATGTGTGCCATATTGACTCTGTAACATAATTGTTCATTCCTGAAGATGTTGCAAATAAATTATACACCAGAGGAAACTGCCTTCAGAAAAATGCCTCTATATTAGCAGATGGCATTCTTCCCATTTCATAAGGAAAGATGAAGCCATCAGGCATGACCAGCCTTAACCCTACTCCCTCAGAACATCTTTATCAGCACTCTTGCCTATGATAACACCAAAGTGAGGGGGAAAAATCCTTATGCTTGTTCAAACAGATTTTTCAATACAAGTTTCTAACCAAATCCTTTTCTGTCTTCTCTGATACTTTGCTCCATAAATTATTCCCACTTTCCATTGAATTTTCACTTTCTCCTCCCAATTACCACAATTCCCATAAACATGTTT